>CM020441.1:75169797-75247297 GCA_009819605.1 Sterna hirundo
GATGCTGTTCTGCCCAGCATCTTCCCTCTAACAAATACCTCTTTTCACTCTCCCATAGGTAAATGGATGAACAGGACAGAGTAGAGCAGTGGAATATACCTTAAAGGGTAAAAATACCCATCACGCTAATTCAGCAACTATGTGTACGCACTGAAACTTCTCCCGAGTTAGTTAATATTTCCAAACGCCATGTAATATTTAAAATCTTAAAAGTTTTTATCCCTCTTGAGACCACACAAAGAAATAAAGTGCATGTAAATCAAGTTTTGCTGTGTAACCAGATGTCATTAGAAAGTGAGTAACTGCTGCCACTCAATAGTGGCTTTACTCAGAACTGGAAAAACTTTAGTCTCCTTATGATGGTTGGCAATGGAGAACTCCTTAATACGTAAATGCAGAAGAGAGACAGCTAAAGAAACCCACCTATTTCTGGGAAGGGCAATGGATAGCAAGACTTCTTCAGTTCCTACAGACGTAGAGGCTATAGGAAAGCACATCTTCATTCCTGCAGAATTTTTCTTTGCTTCATGATGGAAATAACTACCAAAAGCCTAACAGCAAAGTATTTATCTCTGCAAAAATAACATCAGCTCCCCAGCTGCTTTTACAGGAAACTTAGGACACATGAAATATAGGTACCAACTCCTTCTGAGCGACAATAATGATCATCTATTTTAAACATCCACAAAGCAAATATACAGAGTGCTGGTCAGTGGAGGCACAATGCAAATAGACATCAAACCTCTTCACGTACCCTCCAGCCCATGCTTTATTAACTGCAAATGAAGACAATGAAGATACTCAAGGAAAATGCTGAGGGCTGTCATTCACGTAGCTCCAACATTTCCTAAGACTAAATGCAGGCCATGGATTGAAGCAGGTAGAGCTGCTCTCTGGTCTGTGAAGGCAAATTATCTTGCCATTGAAATTAATACAATTAATCTGTGTACCACACTTACTAATCAGGCTTCATGCCAAAGACCTGCAGAATAGGACACAATGTTACATTGCCTGCAGGACAATCACGTATTTGCCTCTTACCTAGAGTGAACTAGAATACCATGTAGGAGGAGATCATCTTTGCTTTCAACCTGTGTGTTTATACCAAAGAAACCATCTGACATGCAAGTAAACTGAACTGTTAGTTTAGTAGATCACACGCTCTTTAGTCATACTTTCATAACACAGATGTTCACAGAAAATATTAACTCGGTCTCTGTTGTATACATATTCATACTACATTGGCAATCCAGCTTGAAAGAATTCATGCTGGTGTCCACTGAATCCAGCTATGAAACTTATTCAAGAATCCTGGGGGTCCAAATGTGCTTCCCACCACTTTACTGCATGCCAAAGATTCCTCTTGGTTACTCCAGGTCACTGGAAGGCGTTTCTTCAATCTGAAGGTTTCCTTCTATGGACCCAGCTGACTTGATAGAGGTGATTTCCTGACATATGTACACGTAGTAATGATTCTCTCTTTTTGCATACCCTGTGCCTTAAATCGCAGTCAATCAAGAGACTGCATCCATGAGAGAGAATCTTTCAGATTTAATCTCTGTGCAAGTGGGACCTTCTATTTTATTTCTTCGCCTCTATTTTTTATACATGTACGTTGCATGTATTTTGAACGTTGCATTCTGAACGTTGCAAAACAATGCTTTTATTTCTATTTTATCCCAGCCTGTATTGAGTTAAGGATGATTTCAAGATAATAGGATACATCAAGGCATTGCTCTCCCAGGAGCATAATAAATCTGTAAACTAGGGTACTAGGGCACATTAGTGCATGCCTCAGTTCTCCTCCATGTTCTCCAGAGTATCCAAAGGGTGACAGAACACGTGTCCAAAAAGCTGCAGGGGTTGAAAGCTTGTGTCATAGGGGTCAGAAGAAGAATAATCTTTTAATAACTAGGGCTACTCAGAAGGGCTAACAGGAATGCAGCAAAACGGAAGAGTGTATATCCAAACACGACAGATCCTCATTGTCATTTGTAACACAAGCCAATACAAAAAAATATTTTTGATATCCAAACCCTCATGTCTACAAAATGCCTGGGGGGAAAAAAGTCATTACCTTTCCAGTAAAAAACCTGTACCTCTTTCTACAATCCAGAGGATGCACAAAAGAGCAACCTTTGTGAAAAGGAGACTGACAGCATCATTTCCACAGCTATTTAAGGAAACATAAATCCAGGCTGCTGCAGTACCACGCTCCCTGTTCAAACATCTCCTATACCAACCATTTCTTGCAGTAGCACCAACACCAGGTAACGACATCCAGAAAACTATTTCAGGGAGCTCAGCCAGCTGAAAACTGGCTCTGTTAGGGTAGGAAATATTCTTTTTTAAATGGATCAGCCTGCTGAACTATCTAAGCACGCACGCTGCAGAGCTGGTACAATGGCAGAGTCAGAGCAGGATGAGCAGGACCACAGCAGCTCAGACCAAGCTTGCTCTAAGTTACCCGAGTGAGTATGTAGTTGTAAGCTGAATTTTACTAAACACACACACACACCCCCACAATATAACACAAATAAAACAGGGGACTCCAAACAGCTTGGTACTGTATAGTGTCCCGTTTTTTTCTTTCTCACCAGTTATAGCAACTTTCCATACTGACAGGGCAGGGCAAAAGAAATACTTTTTCATTAAGAAGTTTCTGAAGGCTGCAGGAATGACAGAAAAGATATGTTACAGAACACCAATTTAAAAAAAAAGAAAAAGCTATAGAAGATCTCCCATTACTGAGACTACTGAGCTTATTTAAATATTCACAATAATAATTAGAGAGATAATCTCTAACACTACACATTAAGAAATTAATTATGTAATCACTTATCTACAAGAGTAAGGCCAGTGATAAGTATGTCAGGGTGTAGAATTTTCACATTCCGCAATCATTTCTTAAATTGTTCTGTGTCCCTCTCCATCAAGAGGAATGCTTTTGTTGCTATCTATGGAACTGAAAATTGCATAGTAAAGTACATATACCTTCTTTTTAAGTGGCACGAGAACCTGATATTTAATTATAAAGAGCATAACAAAACTTTTAACAGCTCTTAAGGCATCCAGCATATCTGCTTTGTATTGCTGACTAATATTTTAACCACGGCAAGGTGGAAGTGCAAGTTTAAGGGGCATGGAAGGTTACGCATGGCACATTAACTGTATTTTTCTGTGCAATCTACAATGCACCCATAGAAATAAAAAATGTTTCCTCGGTTAAATAACGACTGCCGTTTCAACAGCATTAGGCAAGGAACTTCCAAGCAGGCAGCTTCACTACTGGAGTGAATCACAGCTGCAGTAACTTCCTGCCATTCCCTAGAGACATAGAGAGAGTTTTCCTAGGTGCTATAAAGGAGGAAAACACAGGTCATTTACCAAAAGAAGATCAGAACAGTCTTCTACGTGGAAAATGACCTGTCTTGAGTTTCTGTGACTCATCCTAACTTACACATTGAGTTAGTGTAACCACCTGTCCATTTTGCTTAGGGAATACTGTTGGGTCCAGAAGAAAAGGGATATGCAGGGAAAGATGCATGTGGCCAAAGACTGCCAAGATATGCCTCACCAAGAAAATCACTATTGCTTCAGAAAAGTGGCCAGGGTCTCCAGTAAGGTCTTCTAGGTACTACTCTAAAATGAAGAATGATCCACTTCAAAACAGAATTAAAACACATGCCATGATCCAGAGTGTGTCATATATGAACACATACAAGGTTCTTGTGTATGGACAATGAAAAATGAAATGCCCTTGTTCTACCTGTGTATGCATAAATAAATATCTATGGATTTTATTAAAATTGAGGCTAGAATATGCATCATTTGCTCTCAGCAGAAATTTACAGGAGTAAATTCTTTTGCAAATACTTGTCAGATTTGGATAAATGTTTGAGATCCACCCTTGTATTTTTTCTTTAGTCTACCTTCCTTCTGCAGTGAGGCATAAATTTTCTTTTAAATATACTGCACAGTAGTAAACACCGCTCATGAATATAAGATTTATAGCACGTTAATAAAATCATATAGGCTCACTGGCCTTAAATATATGAGGCACACAATTTAAGTTTTCATGACTACCTCAAAAGAGACCTAGAGTTGCCATGTAGCATGTTTAAATCTACAGAGTATTTATACCTACACATCATTCACCTCTTACTTATCTCTAATTATGTATTTTCCCCAGTACAGGAAAAACTTCTGAAAGATTAATATTATACATTGAGAGTGATATTTACTTTATTAGTTTAGGGCTAGAGAAAAAAGCAAAGCAACCCTTACCTACAAGCAACAAGAAAGCACAGGATCTTAAGATTTCTTTTGCATCAAAGAGAAATAAAAAACATTTAAGGTTAGATATAATACCTAAAAACAGTGAGAGAGAGGTAGGAGGCAGGACAACAAAAACATCTAGAATCCAACAAGCAACAGAATATCATCGGCAAATATCTTGGTGGATACCCTTGAAAAACAAATACCTATGACACAACACACAAGTGCTAAAGTGTAGAGATAGTAAAAAATTTCTGAAATACAATTTTCATTGATAAATATATATATTGATTCACTGTTGGAACTGTATATTAATCAAAATGTCGTATATCAATTCAAGTAGAAATTGCTCGTGAGAAATGTTACTTTTTATTAGTCAAGCTCAACACTGTGTGGAGGAAAAGTTTCAAAATCGTTTTTAAAAAGAACGAAATGTTTATGTTCTCAAACAAAACAAGCACTTTGATTCAAAAAATGCCTTAGTTTTGACTGTTTAGCTAAATTTTGGATGTTGTTGATCATTGCTTTCTATTATTGTCACACCCCCAAAAGTGCTAGGTAATTGACACTTAAAGCCAAGAGGTCAAAATAAAACGGAATATTTAAATTTACTCTCTTTTGGTTTTTAATGCCACTAGTTTGCATACATTCTTTGAAGTTTTGACTTGTCATCTTATTCCACGGGTAGCAGAAAACAAAATCTCAAAATTGACATTACAGGAAAACGGTTTCTTTCTCACTCTGTTAGGCTCTTCTTTGCTTCATAGCAATGTAATACAGCTCAGTTAAATGAGTTGTGGATTTAGATCAGCATAGGTAAGATCAGAATCCAGACCAAGAGCAATGAGAGGCAAATCTTTAATCCTTTAAAGGTTCCCCATGCATTGCCAGAACTTTGCAAATAAGATAAGTCTTCCCTAAATGGGCAACTGGAGATACCTTGTTACAAGGGAAATCTTAGACAAAGCCAACACAATCCCACTTTCACCAGCTTTTCCTACACCTGCCTCAAGCATCAGACTAATTAGGGATATATTTGGGATGAATAAGGTAAGCCAGCACAAACTGGTCTGACCAACTCTGTTTCGTAATAGTCATTACAAGCCAGAAAAAGTTAAAAGCAGCCACACAGTTGCTCTCACTTGCACTGAAGTAAGTTTCCTGCACTGAAAAGTAATCTTCTATTTCAATTTGTCTCCCAAATCAGAAGATCGATTTCTTCTTACAGCCATACGCACCAGTCAACGAGCATACTCTAACATGAAAGCCTATGGGAAAGTCAGCAACATCTAGAATCCCTAACATATAGAAAACATCTGAAATCATTAACCAAAAGGTATCTTAGTCAAAAGCTGATAGACATTTTTTATCCACCAAGAGACTGAGGCAGAGAACATTCCCAGCAGCTCAAAGAAATCACACTTCAGGTTTACATTCCAACACGGGAGAGCAGAGCAAGCTCACGTGTAACAGAACCCAATCCTAGCACAACAGGGGAAACTGAAGTTTTCCATTCTGCCTGCCACGTAGCAGATGTGGGAAGGGGGGCCACTAAGCAGGTAACTCATCCTTTGCCTTGACTTAACTGAAATGAGAAAACAAAATGTCAGGAAGAATATGCTAAAGAATAGGAGGAAGCAATTTTCCCATCAGTGAAAAATTCTCATGCTCGTGCATTAGAAGAGAGCAGAAATCGGTCAAGACGTTTCTTTAGAAAAAGGCTCTTTAAAAACAAGTTTCCATTCAAATCTCTTTTTCTCAGAGTGCAGGTTCATTACACCATTTGATTGGCATAAGATACATAAACAACAGAAAGTGTATTTCACTGGGAGATTAAGGAGTAGAAGACAAGAGTAAAATCTATTTAAATCAGCACAGAACTAGATACCATAATCAGTCCTCAAATTGTCACATATCGTCAGTATAATCTGTGGTAGGTAAGACATCAAAAAAAGCTAGCAAGTGTCAAGATGTAAGCAATCTACACAATTCTGAATTTATATAAGAGAATCAGTCCTCAACAAAGCCGTCTTTGAATTTCGCTGTTTTCTGATGCAAATTTCACAGTTAGAACAGAACACCAGCTCTCCAATATCAAATACTAAACACAGTTTACTTTGCCTAAGAAATCCTTATCTTTCCAAAGACTTCAGACGTTACATGCAGGAGCAAAACTAGATTAAGCCACTCTCATACAAAAACATGGCTACCAAATATAACTAACAATCTACAAGGTATCTTATGTATGTACACAAATATACACAGCAACATGAAGACAAAATTAAATCCTTGCGATCTGACGCTCCTCAATTTTAATTTACATAATGTATACATACACTGAATATCTGCAACTCCATGTGGTATTTTACTTAGAAGCACAACTTCTGGAACAGCAATAATGTGTAGAGGGTAACAAAGTGAAAACAATGGATATCCCAAAAAAGCTAAAAGCTGTTCCGCGCGGGCCTAAATTTGTAGGAATTTTACCAATGATTTAATAACAAAAAGGTAGAATTATAAACTACAGTCTCCTAAAAAACACAACCTAAAAGCTATTGCTTCATCTTAATACAGATCACTTCTTCGAAAAATTCTTGTAACATATAATTTTGAGATATATATATGTATATAAAATCTCTAAACTTTTTAATATATATAATCTCTATATAGATTTAAATCCATTACTTTTTAAAAAATAACTCTTTGGAAGAACTAAAGTGAGTTTTGTACATTTGCACATCATCTAGCAAATTCAGTCCTGACTTCACTGGCACAATCCTGATACTATCATTAAATAAAAGTGATAGTAATGCAACTTTCCGTGCAGTAAAATTAGATAATGTACATAATACGTTGCCTCCTATTGATTCTGAAATGACCTTGTATAAGAGACCCAGACTTGAGTGCTACAGTCTCCAAAAGACCTTACCCTTAATTAGCTAGCATAGCCAAAATGTAGTCAATTTTCAGAGTTTTCTTATCAACATTCTTTATCTTAACATTATACTCTGTCTGAATTGTACACAATATTTTCACTTTTGCAATATTTAATACAATATGCTTTGTTGCAAGAGAAGAAAGGATTCTGATTCTAAGCAGGCCCCTTGCAGTATCTCTGGACACTTCTAAAACAGAAATAACAGAAGTGGTAAGCTAATTTAGACTTCTAGTGTGGATGGGTTGGTTTATTTTGTGGGTTTGGGCTTTTATTGTGTTTGGTTGGTTGCGGTGGGTTGGTTTTTTTTCAAATAGACTTGGTTAAATAATTTAGTCACATGCCTAAAGACTCTGGATTAATAGAAATTCTTTACTTAAAAATCTACTTGAATCCACATCTAGCAACACTCTGAGGTTTGTTCAGAATAAAAGATGACAAATACTGGAGATACGCTTGTGATTTCCTCCATTTCAGGAAAACATAACAAACTTAAACACAGCGAATAAAGTGACAGCTTTTAAGTTTCAACATGGTATGGGAAAAAAAAAAAAAAAGAAGAAGAAAATTTATCACTCAAAAAAATGTTTCATAAAATTGTAGACATGTCAAATCACTAACCGCCTTTCTATTAAGCAATACAAAAAAACCAGTAATGACTTCAGATTTCAGGTAAGCCAGTCTTTACTTGCCAATTTCTTTGACACCAACGTATTAATTTCAGGTGTGCTTTAAGAATCAATGTATCTTGAATATTCCTGACTAACATACACCATTTTTAAACAGCACAACAGTCTAAAATGTTTTTTGTCAAATGATGCTTTAACTTTGTTCTAAATGTTTTAAGGTTGTTTGCTGTGGGTTTTTTTTACTTTCCCCGTAGTTTGTTAGCAATTAATTTTTGAAATAATTTTTCTTTGTGGCCTTCTGGAAAGGTTCAGGCAAAATGCTAAACTGATTGCAATATATTGCTAACATCTGTAACGTGTTGATCATTTTACTCCCAAATCCTTCAAACATTTGCACATAAGTAAACTGGCTGATCCACAACTGCTTCCAGACTGGGCCTAAACAACTTGGCACAAACTTGTATTTAGAGAAGTATTTTTTGTGCTGTGCTATTATCCTACAATTGACTTCAGAAGCTCCCATATAATCTGCGTTTTAGCATTCAGAATGTTGATATTTTTTTCTTTTTTACAGCTACACTCATTGTCTTCATAAAAAGAAGGTGGTTTAAAATTATTACTCTGCTAGTCTATACATTATCAAAAGATACTGGAGCTTCATTTTACGTTGCCTGCATGAATTAACCTCCTTACTATAAGAAATTGTCTTTCAGGTACTAAGGCTATGAAGTAGCTGTCTTTTACTTACAAATTATAGACTGGTTTAAAAGGCAGAGTGCTTCAAAATTAAAACGGAAGCATCAGGTCTTAAATTTGTTACAAAATAAATTACCACAGTAAGCCTAAATAGATATATGCTTATAACCACAAGTTTTGGATCTTTCGCCTTCGTTGCATTCAGCATATTAAAATATAACATGTGCTTTCAATGACTTAGATTAGCAAGATGATCAGAACAACTCTGAAGCATATTGCACGAGGAATGACCCATTGACACAGCGGTTTTTATTATTCAGGTGTATTTGATCGTGGGAAATCGTAATTATGCCCGTTTAAAGCCTCAACAAACCTGAGCTCTTAGGACTTTATTTACTTACGCCATTTATTTCTAAAACTGCTTGAAAATAACTTGACCAAGCTGACGTTCCAAACAAAGACCACACTTCCTGCTCTCATGCGGAATCTGGAACACCATCAATGTTTTGTTCAGCTTGCATAAGTCACAACTGATTGGCCACAGTCCCTGTGGGCATGCCATTTCATCCAGACTGGACGGTTCATTAGTCATAATTACTATAACTGTACAGCAGAGACTGCAGTTTTATCTCATCATACATCTTTGATAAAGCTGCTTCTATTTCTGCTTCATCAGCATGTGAAGTTACATTATTGGAGCTTTTATTTTCCAATCTGTGATTAACATTGGTTGTTCTGCTTAGGAATCATGTACCAAAATTCAAGATAACATACAAAGTAAGGCCACGCCGTGACCACCGTTTGAACTTTGTGTTAAAAACCACGCAGCGGTTATTGCTACACGGGAAGAATAGATTCTGAAATGACAGAGTCACTAAGAAAATTTAACAAAGAAAGTATCAACAATGCAGTTTGTAAGAGGATAAGGCTGTTGGTCTCTAATGCAAACTGTGACACATTAAAAAAATCTATCGGTTCGGCGTGAAGGTCAGACATGGGAAATTTATGACAACTGCTGGGTCAATCAGCATTTTTCATTTAGTGTTTATGCAATTGCAGAAAAGTAAAGCCTGCAACATAAAGAACCATGGTGGAAACTGACAGCTAAAGCACTACACTACAGTTGGTAAACAGATGCTAAAACACTTAAATCTAATATCGAATGTGAATGCCGTCTTTAACAAAATGCATTTTAAACATATAAAAGTCACACATTGAGGCATTTCCTTGTTGTGGTCCTTGTTGCTGATTTTTACATCTTCTTGTGTGATAATAGGAGACACAAAGACTAGTGGTACCATCTGAATGTGCAACGTGTACCCATGATAGGCCACATAAACAGTCATAATTGACAGTTACATGCAAGCACTGAGGCTGCAAAAATCCCAGAGTAATTAGTGTTGTCTGAATGCAATGACATCTGTTTTCTCATGGTCCTCTAGACTTGTCAGGCCAATAAGATGTATATGAAAAAATATGACAAGCATTGCAAATGCCCTTCTGAAAGGTCTCACTTTGGGAAAAGCTGAAGAAATGACACATGCCACCTCTTTTTTTGCCAATATACCTAACAGCCAAAGCTTCGAGATTTGAAAAGGTCTTCTGAGTCATTTTACATCTGACTATGAAAGGTTTATTCAGAACATAGCACTGTGCTTAGGAAAGAATATATTGCAGCACCTTTTGTTTTTTTTCAAAAAAAAGCAAGCTTCATTAACAGAAGAGGAATAAAATGTGACTGTTTGCTTCTGACTAGTGTGCTTACACGTCACTGCCATCGCTATCATCTTTTTTAATTAAAGCAGCAGAGACTAGGTACACACACAATACACACGTGTGTATGTGTGTATATATATTTTTATTCTTATTATTTTGCTTAAAGAGTGAAATAAGAACAGTTTTACAGCTGTGCTTTCTGGCATTGCAAAAACACTGTAGCCTTTTCATCTGAAGACCTCAGCTTTTGTTTTAGGATTTGCAGCCTTTTTCCTTAACAGTGCCTATCTCCCCGTTCTTTCTCTGGACTGTAGCATTATGTTTGAGCATGCGTCTTCTCCGAGAAAGACATTAGTCATCATTAACAGAAGCACTGACACCAAGTCTAAGTGCCTCTCCACAATGACCAAGTGGCAATCATCTTTCTCTTGCCCTGTCACTGCTGATTAGGGTTTTCTTTCATGAAAATTTAATTTGTCGCCTTTCTGCAGCTCCTTTTTACATTTCTGCAAAAACACAACAGGCCAGCAACGCTAAAAATGAGTAAAAGATGCTGTACCTGTTTATAAGAAAAGATAAGATTCAGGCTGCATGACTATACTTTTTACCTAGTTTAACAGAAAAAAAAAAAAAAGGCAGGCCCTGCAAGATGTAGTAAATGAGTTGCTACTGACAGAGGAAAAACTGCCATTAAATACCAAAGGCCTCAAACAACCCAGCACACCTTCGATCCTACCAATTGGAAATTTTTTCCTCTGGAAGACAGCTAGCCAGCCCCTCTTCCAAAGCCTTGCTCAATAGGCAACGTAATGATATCTAAACAGATCTTTATAACCGATTAATTTTATAACTGCTTCAAATATATAGCTACTCAGGTTTTTAGCTTCTACAAATATTTATTAAAGGATTTCATAATCCAGTGATAAATTTCAACCTCACTTCTTGAGTCTGTGTCAACATTGCCCTTGCAGTTAAAAAGCCAGCCACAAAGAAAACGGCTTTAGCCGCTGCAGGCAGATGAAAAAGTTTCAGTCACGTATGATACTTTGCAGCTATTCAACATACACAGTCTCAGATTCCTGTTCTGTGTAACATTACATTGTTAAACAAGACACCATAGCAATGAGTTATTTTAAGGAAGTTTTTCAAAACATTTACTCTTCTGCTTTATTTCAATTTGTCTAAAGATTTTTTTTTTAATTATAAGCATATGCTATTTTGTTAACATCTGTGCACAGCATAAAACCTGACTGAATTCCAACTTCTGAAAAAATGCAAATAACTTACATCCCTCAAATAAAGTAACAACATTAGAAAACTTCAGGAGATTCCGATTAAGATACTTCAGTTCATTTAACTGATTTGCCATACAAGTATATTTTAAAAAAAACCAAAACACCCCTTATTACCATTTTTACGTTCTCTCAATATCTTTCAGAATTTAATTAAGCGTAAAGCTGAAATTTGGATCTACCTCTACTAAATTCAGAAACCGCAGCTAGTAAAAAACAAGTAATAAAAACTTTATTCAGCTTCCTAAAGTATTGGTACTCCACTACTGACCCAAAACAGCACTGGTAGTCGGAACAGAAACTGTATTGCTAGCACTTTGAATTTATAAGAAAGCTTCAATATCTTTAAATAGTCTCCATATATGAAATTTAAGAAGAGGAAACTAGGAATTAAAAGCGGATTTTGAATGGCAGACTGTGATTGTTGTACCGCTATGGCAGTATAACCTTGATTAAATGCAGAGCAATACTAAAGTAAAAACAAAACCCTGCCATGGTAACCTAAATTAACTACCGAACCAGACCATGTTTATACAGAAGGCTGGCGTTTTAAGCTACTCTACTTGATCTTGAGAAAAACTTTGACTTTCTAGAGGGCATAAAATAAAGTTAAGCTTCCCCAGCCGCACATCTACCATTGTTTTGTTCTCTGTGTTCTCCTCGGCTCTTTTTCCTGACAAGCCAGGAACGCAGATGTCGAGATCCTTGCTCCGCATCCACGTCAAGTTCAAGTACGGAAGTTTAGCTCTTTGACTCCCCCCCCCCCCACCTCCAAGTCACTTGTCAGTAAAAGGTTGGGTGATTTATTGACCACTGCTGGATGCATACTGTCAGTGCTGAAGGAAATATGAGAGGGGGCTGTCGCTACTGTTCTGGAGCTCATTGATAATGACATACCTGCCTCTGTCACCCATTACCCATACTACAAACTACTTAGACCTAACTGAAAAATCAATAGCCTACTTGCACTGGTTCCTGTGGCTGCCTCCTTTGATTGTCAGCTCCTGTCTAGGGTCAGCACTTACATGAAAGGGGCTGTGACTGCCTGATGCTTTCAGGACAACCTAACGATATGAAACTAGCCAACAGAACAGTAAATTCTGTCCCCCTGCCCTCCTCATCAATTAGGCTTTGACTAGGCTTGCCTGTAGAAACCTGACCTTTTAAGTTTAGGTGAATATGGAACTAGCTGAACACGCCATTGCCCTCAGCACTGAGCCAGGAAATCCACTGACAGGTTAAACAAAACAGAAGGTTGTAACTGTCATAATTTGCATTGCACTTTCACGCCAACAAGGGTGTTATCAGTGGGGGCAAGCCCTGGAACACACAACGCAAGCACCCTAAGTCACTCTCCTCATAAATTTTCAAGTGAAGGGAGATAAAACATAAATTCACAAATGACCGCGCATTTCAAGTCCCACTTTCTTTCAAGTTCGCACTCTGGAAACCCACCACAAAGTACATATAAACAATTCCCCTTCATAGGCGCGCTGGCATTCAGATGCCGCTTAGAATGAGCTTCCAAGATAGATGATGAACGGGGAAAAGCTACCTGCCTATGCCGCTTAAGGACTCTCGTATTAGGCTTATTCTCCATTGCATATCTACATGCATGAATACTAACCATTAATGGATTACACACATGCACACACCTGTACTTCAGAGCAGCAGATAGGCATAAATAATTTTAAAATCCCCAGAGAGCCCTAACTGGCACTTCTGAGTAGTAGTCACTCATACATCCTGTATCTTGGAAGTCCATTAGCAACATCTAAATATCCCTGTGACTACAATCAAATGATAAATGTTACATTTTACTGCATCTGCCCTCCTTCAAAGAATACTGACAAGCACGAAACAAAGAACCAGAGCAAGAAATCTCAGATCTAAAGTGAAGGCTGAACTATATCCTGGAAGTTGAATACAATAGCTTTAGTAACTACGTATAGATTTTTAAAAAAACTTAGTAGCTGAATGCCTTGCTCCTCCTTTCCTCCAAAATAAATTAAAAAAAAAAAAGATTAAACCAAAATGAAAATATTTTAAAATACTCTGATTAGTGCTCCTTTGTTGTATATGAATTTTCCAGCAACAATAGTTTTATGTCCTTTTATGCTGCTGCTTCCACAGGCCTACCATCCTCAATATAAGCATTAATGGAAAATACAGACAGCATGTGTGACCAAAACAATTTATACAATTTGAACACTTGAGCTTCTTCATACCATGAAAGGACTAGCTATCTCTACGAACTACAATTATAATTGTTGTTATTATTATTTTGAAACTCTGAGAATGCTAGGAATTTTCAATGCACTTTATTCAGTGCATGTGGTTAACAACTTTTAATGTAAATATACAAACTGCTCCTGAAAATCCCAAGCAAAATTCAGAGCAATAATTTACCTGCTGCTTTTTACCCTACAGATGAATCTTTCTAACTCCTGCATCCTTAATATCCTTCCCACACAAAAGCACGCAGTGCCAGATATGAGAATGAGCTCTTATGTAAATAAATGATAGGAAAACTGCTGCTGTTTGGTTTTCAAAGTTTAAGATTCTGTTCCGAACCTCTAGATACTCTTGTAAGCTTTTTTTCCTCAACACTGCCTCAATACATGCCCATCACTGCATTTAGCTTATTTCAAATGCACTTTCAGAAAAAGGTATTGAGAAAGGAAAACAGCTGAATTACAAAAAGACAAAAATCTTTTTATTAAAGCTTCAGACAATATGTCATACTGCAATAATAATTGTTATACCATAACACTCAGTTGTTCGAAATAAACGTAGAACAGAACAAACGCAGAGAAGACCCCTTGAAAGTAAAAACATAGAACTGTGTTAAAGCACTTTTAAATAAACAGAACAGAGGTTAGAATTAATATTGCGCTCCAAACAAACTACAGAGCGAACACTAGTTAAAAATGGTAAACCTAATTGAGTCTGGATGGACCCCTTTACAGACCTAATGCAATGATTAACTATGCATCTGGTAGCATGTCAAGTCCTTTTTGTGTGCCTATCTGATAGTGAAGTGAAAGGGCATGGACAGTGTCCAGTCCCAGCAAGCAAATCATTTGGAAGCAGTCATAGCCATAGATCAAAGATTTTTCACTCTATCCAAAGTCTATTTAAACCCACCAACCCAGCCCCTTGTTGCAGACAAAACCAGTTAGAAAATAAGAAAGACTCCTTGGGATCCAAAGATAATAAAGGAAGATAGAAGCAGAAAATGAAGAAAAGAAACAGACTGGCAGAACCTTGATTTCCATAGGCCAAGACAGCTGTTTTACATCCTAGTTTTATTTTAGACGGTTAAAGAAAAGGAACAATTTCCATCCCTTAGATCACCAAATATTATTTCAATTAAACTATGCAGATGGCTTCTATACGTTATTTGAGCCAGTAGAGTTTCCCCTTCCCAGCTATGGGAGAAGGTACCTTGAACTATTTTGCACACAGGTTTTACCTAATTCATATGAAAACTAAAAAGAAAGCAGCATATTATCAGGAAGAAGTTATTTTGAAATAAGATATGCACAGCAAGATATAAAATAGGAATAGCTATGATTTGATTCTCTCATTAGAAGTAGCAACAAAACCCCTGCAATGACTTTATAACTAGCAGTACGCTACTTTTACGTCAACAAAGGATAAAAATTTAATACTATGAAGTACAGCACACAGAAAAGTATAGGGCTCTAACTGTGTGGCTCTACATTTAAACTGTATTATATATTTGAACAATGGAACAATCAGAAGGCTGTTCAAACAGGAAACTTTTTTTTTAATTAATTAAAAATTGCATGCCTTTTCTATTGAATCCAAAGTCAAAACAAAATCATCTTAAAACATGGGGAGGAGAGAGAGAGCAAGCAACTCGATATATTCCACACTGGTCACCAGTGCTATTGAGAAGATTGAGTCCCCTCTGTCCCCTCCTCCCACAATACCCTTTCCCTTTATAAATCGCACTCATGGAAACTGACTGAAAGGTCGTAATCTGTACAGTGGTTGGTGAGGAGCAGAGGATTTTGTATTGCTATATGTGGTATTTGAGAAAGTACTTTTTAAAATGGACGTATATAAATGAGAAACTTTCACTTCTGGAGTCAGAAATTGACGTTTTTAAAGGGTATACTTTAGAGAATTCTAGGTTAGCTTATAAATATGCTTCATCTCGGCTAGCTGCATGAAGTTTTTGGTCTTTAAAATAATCGTCTAACCAATAAAACCACACAGGCTATTGTTTGTTGACATTATTTACGCATATGCATAGATATGCGAACATCTTCGACAATAAACATTGCAATCATCAGGCACCTAATGCTAAAAAGAAAAGTTACGGCCAAATGCCTGCAAATTAAGATTTTTTTTTTAATTTCTAGAACTTTGACTTTGCTTAGAACATCCTCATAATTTTCATGTTTTTAAAAGAAGTGCTGATTTAGCCACACAGCATTTTTAAGAACCAGACAAAAGATTATCTCTGTAGCCCACCTCACATTTTTCTCAAGCAAATAAGCGTCATTGCATTCAATTGGAGGTCAAGTCGACAAAATCCTGGCATGCTACAACCTTTAATACTTTAAAAAATGGATGTTATTTATGTGATTAATCAATTATTGTAAATAAAGACCAGCCAACACACATGAACTTGGTATTTCTACTGGATAAAATAGCATGCACCCAGCCCAACTGCATTCAAACAAAACAAAAGGCCCACAAGAAGTTTTAACAGGAAGAAAATGCTACAAAAGCACTAGAAATGTTCTTTTCTAGTTCTAATTGCCAGCTTACTGAAGGCAAACTTACTGCACAGTATTTAACATCCAAAGCATCTTACAACTAAAAGAAGTCACCATTAGTCATCATGAGAAAAGAGAAGCAGCTATTTTAATACAAGACGCAAAGCATTAGAGAGAGCCTTCAGCTGCAGGTTGCTCGTGGTTAAATGCCAGAATATGAAAACATTCACATTTTAAGACTGAGTAGGGAAAAAAAAATAAGGTACTTTCCCTTTCCTGCTCCAGAAACTTAAGCTAGGGGAGATTTAGAAACATGTATAAATTATTTAATTACCATACCATTTAATCTTCATGGAAAAAAAGATTTATGCAACGCTCTTAACTGATGAGATGCATTAATGACACGTAGAAATGAAACCACCCTTTCTCCCCCAGTGTGTACCATCAACTTACTTCATAAACACAGTCTTTAGAACAGATCAGCAGATAGCAAAGCCGAGCCATGACTTTAAGAAAAGGCACACACTGCATACTACTGAAAGTAAACAGAATTTTATCTCTCAAACCCACAGCAGTATTTACTGCAACTAATAACCCAGTTTTGCTGTGGAGAAATGCAACATACATTGCTGAATAATTTCTTTTCAAATCCATACATTCCCTGCAGCGGTTCAAGCTCCATCAGCAGTGCAGGAATGTATGAAAATGACAGGCAAAGGGCACTAGCTGTTTTCCCATACTGTTCTTCTATAAATGGAAGCAGAGTCCTACAAGGCACTTAAAGCTGAGAATGTTTGAAGACTGATCTCCAGGAAAAAAATATTACGATGTTAGGTTCCACGAGCAGATTAATTATTCTGTTTTCCACAAAACTGTTTCCCTTAAATGAAAGGACAGAGAGGAACCAACTACCAGAAAATAAAGGAACGTTAGCTTGGTCTCATCTACAAAGCTGCCATGAACAAAGCATGTACATACACATACGTATTTCATACACTATTCATAAAAATACTTCTGATCCCTTTTGGGAGCACCTGTTCCTGCATTCACTTTTCCCTCTCAGCAAGGGGAGAGGGAGAGAAAAAGGGCAGATTTGGCAGAAATCCTTTAATAGCCTCAAGTCAATTTGATTAAACTTTGATTTGCCTTAAAAATTGCACCTTGTATCAATAGTATGTTAGAGAAACTTTAAAATACACCATTCAGAATAAAAAAAAAAGCTCTGTAATATGTAGCGCGTGCCACTGTTAAGCTGGTTAGGCAAGCAAACGCAAGTATGCTACATCGCAACACAGTAAGAAACTCGTGTGCTTCTTGCTAAAACACTGAGTTGTTTCCCAGTTTCCTTCTGCTGTTGTTTTTTTAAGGTCAATACAAATGCATAGCGTTCTCTTAAAAAAAAAAATATAGTCTTTGCACATTTAATAGCATCCCTTTGCCATCCTCAGCATGAAGAAAATACCGGTGCTCGTACCACGTACACACGCCTGGATTTACCCCAGACCGAGCTCCCCGCGGCACCGTGAGGGAGGGGGCAGGAGGAGCCAAGGCAGGAGCAAACCCTCCGCACACCCAGTCCCCTTTCCAGTATCTTTTTACAGAAGCCCTTGCTAACAAAACGCTATTGCTCCAGGCAGCGGCATGCTGATGTTGGCACTGCTTAAACCAAACAAACACGATGTTTAACAGTCAAATAAAATGTCCCGCAGCCTCCCTAATGAATTTGTCAAGGACCATCAGATCACCCCCGCCCCTGCCTCATTAACTCAAGTATGATGAGACGGATTATAACAAGAGAATACAGATCAATCGGTCTGAAGACTTCAAGTGGCTTTTAGCCCTGAGAGTTTCCCTCTCTGCGGCACGCACACGGTCTTTTTAATGGAATACAGTATCTCCTGCTGCTGGAGGGGCTGCCACTTCGTTTTATACACCATCAAGGAGCTGCTGATGGACTTCTACACTAACATACATAAAAGCAGAGGTGACAAGGGCTCTTCAATTACAGCCTCCTCGGATCCTGTTCCCCCTTCAATTATTCATCCCGGCGAGAGCAAATTCCGCCACAGATGAAGCTGGTCTTAATGCAGTGCGGCCACAAATGCCCAGACACAGGAGAGAAGGGTTTCACGTGCATTATTTGCTGGAAGTGTTTAAGTTTATTGCTCAAATGATGTTTCTAATTAGCGCTGGGGCAATAAATTAAAGTCGGCTTTTGTTTAGCTGATTTATTATTTACTAGCGCTTCAACCTCAGACAGGAAAATTGGTAATGAATTGTTTTAAATCTGAACACTAGTAACGCTTCGTCATTAGTCACCTTACCGGGGAAGAGTGGGAGGGAAATCGTCCGCTCCTTCTGCTTTTACCCTGAAAACACGAAAGCGCGTCCCCCCACCCTCGCCCGGGCCGCCTGACGGCTCCGGCTTCTCCTCCGCGCCCCGGCCGCGGGACATCCCCGGGCTGCCCGCTCTCTGCTGGAAGCGAAACCCCGCGGAGCCTTCACTGCCCGCCGCTGCTCGGCGGGTCGATGTGTAGTCCTCGCCGGACCGGGGAGAAGTGCCAGGCAGGCTGCGGGAAGGCAGACCGGCTGCCAGTCCGCTCCCAGAGCCGGGAGCTTCGGAGGGGCGTGTGAAAGGGACCCCCAGCCTGACTAACTCTTCCGCTTGCCGGAGGGCATCCGGAGACGAGGCGCAGGACCCTCACGGCTCCGCCCGGCCAACCGAGCCCTGAAGAGACGCTCCGCGCTGGCGAAGCGCAACC
Source organism: Sterna hirundo (assembly GCA_009819605.1). Classification (NCBI taxonomy): domain Eukaryota; kingdom Metazoa; phylum Chordata; class Aves; order Charadriiformes; family Laridae; genus Sterna; species Sterna hirundo. The sequence continues at coordinate 75,188,860 of CM020441.1, forward strand.
ATGCCCGCCCGGTGCTGCCGCCCGCGCCCGGCGGGACCTCTAAGCGCCTGGAGCGGGTCCGGCCGCGGCCCCGGGGAGGGGACAGGTCCGCGGGCACTCACCCACGCCCCGGGCTGGAGAGCCCCGCTCGATCCCGCGCATCCCCGGGACGCCTAGGGACCGTGAGAGCAGCGGCGCTAGCGCCTTTGCCAGCCAGCGGCTCTCCCTTCGTCGCAGCCTGTCCCCTTTCCCCCATCCCTTTGAAATAGCTCTCCTCGGAGCCCTCTCCTGGGCTCCTCTCTCTCCTAACGGGCCCGGGCCCGGCAGGGACACCTGACATCGCCGCCCGCCCGGGCCCCGCCGAGCACCGGGCATCGCGGCCCGTCGAGCGCAGGCAGAGTGCCCCGGCGGCATCGGGGCAAACAACGAGCCGATCCCCTCCTCGGGGATAACGGAGCCCCACCGGCGCCGGGCACGTCCGTACTTACTTCTTCCAGCGCGCAGTAGTACGGTCGGCACAAGACATGTTTCTAATTTAAATGCACGCGGAAAACAGACGGCAAGATTTTCTTTATTAAAATCAGCCAGCTGCCGCGAAAGAAGGAAAGAACAAGAAACCGAGCCCAACCGCTGCGAGCCGGTTCAACCGAGGCTCGGCGAGGAGGACCGCATCGCGTGTGAACGGTCCCGACCGCCCGCACTCACGGGCAGCGGGGACCGCGGCGGGACGGCGCTGGGCTCGGAGCTCCGCAGCCCCGGCCCGCCCGCTGGTGCCCGCTGCGAGACTGCACGGCCCGGGGAGGCGGGCGGGGGGGAAGCAGCTGCGAAAGCACCACGCACCCTTGGCCGCAGCACGGCAAGGTGGAGATTGTCCTAAGTTTCGGCAGGAGAAACACTTCGTGTTGTTTTGCAGCAGGTACCGCCCGGGGGGTGACAGCAGCGCCAGCGAGCCGCTCTTTCCCAACTGACGGAACACAGCTACAGTTTTATGTCCGAATCATTCAATATTCTTATTAATACAAACTTGCATAAAATATCGTTTCCTTTCGAATAACTCAATCCTATGCTTTAGGAGGATGAGCAGAACTTTATGGCACGAGATTTGTCTAAATTAAGGTGGCTGAGGGCAGTAAAACAAGGTGTGCAACTCGGCTCCAGTGACGGTCTCACTTTCACTGCTGCAGCCCAGCATTATCGAAGGAAGATTTATGCCCGCGGTAAAGCACCGGCACGCTTCTCGCTCCCCTCGCCTTACCCCCGCACACCGGCACTGCCGCTGGGTCGTCGTCCGTCCCTCCCCCCCCCCCGCCCCCGCAACAGCAAGCGGCGGGAGCAGCGAGCTCCCCTCGCCGCCAAGGCAAAGCTGCAGTTTTTCCCCACCCCGCGCCGCGGGACGCTGGCACCCCCCTAAACACACACCCCCCTCCCGGCCCGGTTTTAACGCCGGTCCAGCCCAGCACGGAGCGGACGAGCGCCCCTGCCCCGCCGCCGCCGGGGAGGAGGAGGCAGGAGCAAGGGCGCGGGCGCGGGCGCGTGTGCGCGCCCCCGCCGCCCGCCGCGATTGGTCGCGCCGCTGACAGCTCGGCGGCGATTGTAGGAGGCGGGGCCCCGCCCCCCGCCCGCGCCCCGGCCCCATTCATAAACTACAGCGCCCGCCGGCACTGCCGGGGAGAGACGGGCGCACGGCGGAGGAGGAGAGGCGCAGAAAGCGAGAGCCTCGGCGCGCACTTCTAGGGGTGGGGAGGGGGAGGAGAAGCCATCCCGGGCACAGCAGCTACGCCCTCCTCCCGCTCAGGATAAAACACAGTCTGTGCAAAGAAAAAAAAAAAAAAAAAAACCAACCAAAACCAAAAAAAAAACCAACCTATATATATACATCTATCTCAAACCAATCTATATAGAGCTGCAGGACAGGAATGAGAGATCACAGACCAAGTGCACACGTCTGCGCGTAAAGATAGAGAAAGCCACAGAGCCGGGTTCAGCCAACGCCTCCAGCAGGAAAAGGGAAATCAACAACACCCCCTGACAGTCTGAGCGAGCGGCAGCCAAACTCATGCACATCTCTGGCGGTGCCACGGACTGAAAGCGAGAGAGGCAGACAGACAGACAGACAGACAGAGAGTTCACTCTTCCGCTCTGGGCATTGCTCGCATTCTTCTCCTCCTCTCCTATCGTATGCGGTTTTAAACTTCGCTGCCGACCGGCTCTTTTTCTGCGGGGATCTTCTGCGAGTCCTGGGGAAGTTTGTTTGGGGTTTTTTTGGTTGTTTTGTTGGTGTTTTTTTTTTTTCATGAACTCTTGAAACAGCATTTTTGTCGCTGCGCGGGGGGGTGGGCGCCTGAGCGCAGAGGCAGCGCAGACCTCCCTGCCCCCACCGCCACCCAAAACTTTGCGCTCCGGCAGCCCGCAGGGGCTGCCCGCCGCTCCGGCACCGGCACCACCGCGGCCGCCTAGCCCGCACCGCCCCGCTCGCCTGCGGCTCGCACTCCTCCTTCTCGCCGGGGCAGCGCTGGGCTTCGCTCCTTTGTGCTTCGTCGTCCTCCCCGATTTTTTTTAATTGCTCTCCCTGGCGCGCCGCTGCCGCCTTCTTCCCGGAGGGGGTGGGGGTCTGCGACTTGGCTGGTGCCCTCCGCAAAGCTGCAGCCACCGCTAAAGCATTGGATCCCTCAACGTACTGCGAGAGCCCGGTGTACAGCCCGGACCTGTGCCCCAACATGATCGCCGCGCAGGCCAAGCTGGTCTACCAGCTCAACAAATACTACACGGAGCGCTGCCAGGCGCGCAAGGCGGCCATCGCCAAGACCATCCGGGAGGTGTGCAAGGTCGTGTCGGACGTGCTGAAGGAGGTGGAGGTGCAGGAGCCGCGCTTCATCAGCTCCCTGAGCGAGATCGACGCCCGCTACGAGGGGCTGGAGGTGATCTCGCCCACCGAGTTTGAGGTGGTGCTCTACCTCAACCAGATGGGCGTCTTCAACTTCGTGGACGACGGCTCCCTGCCGGGCTGCGCCGTGCTCAAGCTGAGCGACGGCCGCAAGCGCAGCATGTCCCTCTGGGTGGAGTTCATCACCGCCTCGGGCTACCTGTCCGCCCGCAAGATCCGCTCCCGCTTCCAGACGCTGGTGGCCCAGGCCGTGGACAAGTGCAGCTACCGGGACGTGGTGAAGATGATCGCGGACACCAGCGAGGTGAAGCTCCGCATCCGGGAGCGGTACGTGGTGCAGATCACGCCCGCCTTCAAGTGCACCGGGATCTGGCCCCGCAGCGCGGCGCAGTGGCCCATGCCCCACATCCCCTGGCCCGGCCCCAACCGGGTGGCGGAGGTGAAGGCGGAGGGCTTCAACCTGCTCTCCAAAGAGTGCTACTCGCTGACGGGCAAGCAGAGCTCGGCCGAGAGCGACGCCTGGGTGCTGCAGTTCGGCGAGGCCGAGAACCGGCTGCTCATGGGCGGCTGCAGGAACAAGTGCCTCTCGGTGCTGAAGACGCTGCGCGACCGGCACCTGGAGCTGCCCGGGCAGCCCCTCAACAACTACCACATGAAGACGCTGCTGCTGTACGAGTGCGAGAAGCACCCGCGGGAGACCGACTGGGACGAGGCGTGCCTGGGCGACCGGCTGAACGGCATCCTCCTGCAGCTCATCTCCTGCCTGCAGTGCCGGCGCTGCCCCCACTACTTCCTGCCCAACCTAGACCTCTTTCAGGGCAAACCCCACTCGGCCCTGGAAAGCGCTGCCAAACAGACCTGGAGGCTAGCCAGAGAAATCCTCACCAATCCCAAAAGCCTCGACAAGCTATAGGGTTAACACCGCCACCACCACCCACCTCCCCCCGGCGCACAAAACTCGCCCTCCGTAAACAACAACAGCGCCTAAAAAACTTTTTATTTAACGCAAAACGACGACGGAAAGAGGCGGCGAAAGAAACGCGCCCCCGCCACCCCTCCACACCCCCCCACCTGCAGCTCGGCCTTTTAAAAACTTGCAGACGGTTTTCCCGGCATAAACTCTCACCGCCTTGCACGGAAGAAGGGAAGAGCCTCTCCTCCGGTCCTCCAATGTGAATTTTTAAAAAGTCACAAAAAGAGAAGCAATCGGACTTTTGCAACCTCAAAACGAAACCCGAAAGGTACATTTTCCAATCCATGTATAGTCCTTTTCTTATTCTCTCTTGTTTGCCTGAATGTTGTCACCAAGTGAAAAGTTATTTAACTATATGTACAAATCTCCCTTTAAAAAAAGTTTTACTGATGTTAAATGTATTTCGGTGCCAAGGTCAGATAATGTGCCCCACAGCTGACTTGTTGCAAATAGTAATAAAAAAATATTACTTTAACTTTATGCTGACTTTTCGTGAATGGTTCTTAAATTCAGGCAAGTAGATTCTTTCTGAACCTCAGAAGTAAAATTTTTTTAAGAGAAACGGGAACACGAGATGTAAAGCTAGTCTAAACGCGACACCTTAGCTTGGCATATTCATTGACGTTTCCTAAACTTCCTTCTAGTTTCTAAAAACACAGTGCATCTAAGAAAAAAATCTTGTATATCCTGTAGTTCAGCATGTGACAACATCTGCTATATTTCTATGACTTTAAGCTTCCCCTCTAAATTTTGTGAATATATGGAGCGTCGCACAGCAGCTCGCCAGCATTTAGACAGAACTAGAGCATGCCATTTCCTACCCTACGGTCGTCATCTTTTTTTTTTTTTTTTTCCTTATAGTTGTCTTTCCTTTTTTTTTTTTTCGCGGCAAATCAAGCGCTTGTATTTTGTTTTAAAAATTCATCCCTATTTGCTTTCGCTTCCCAGGGCGAAAGCGCTATCCATTTGACTTTGACACCAAGGAAGTATAGATCTAGCCTGAATAATTAATGCACTTTAGAGCAAACGGTCGATATTTTTTTTAAACAAACATTTGTTTTCCCCGTATTTTTAAGTACAGCATAAAATCGCGCCACAGCGTAGCCGGACGAACAGATAAGCAACCCGTGAGGGAAGCACCCGATCCTACATTAACACCCGGCCGTTCTCCGCGCAGACACCGCCGAGCTCCCCTCTCCCGAGCCCCCTTCTCCCAAAGCTAAACTCTACCCGATTCCTCGTATTTCGTGCTCTAGCGATTTCGCGTTAAGTTTGCTCAGAACGACTTAAAAATATTTTTTATGGGGATTTTTACAGGGAACTCGTTTCTAAGCTTTAAAAGCGTTAGCGTTATCTGCTCCGGCCGCTCGCCCGCAAGATTTCGAAGGCGGGTCGGAGCATTTCGAACAAGTTTTCGTGTCCTTTCGAGGGGGCTAAAAAATGTAGTTCTTGCCCCAAAGGACTACTTCCGTTTCTTTGTGGACGGATCCGGAAAGAAATAGGCATGCAAATCTGAGTTGCTTTTGCCTTTAAATTAAAAACGAAATTAGCAGGTCGGCCGGCAGCCCTGGGAAATGAACTTCCATCAGAGGCGGGGCGGCGCCGGGGGGGAGCCGGCCCCGGCCCCCGGCGGTGAACGCGAGGCGGCTCCATGGCCGGCCTCGGCAGCCCCGGGCGACACAGCCCGGCGGCGTCTCAGCAGTTTCTCCTAGAGTCACCAAGAGCCCTGGGTCCTGGCTCACCTGGCTCACCCTGGGTTTAGCCCGCGGGGCTACCCTTTCCTTCTGAAAACAGCCCCCGGAATAAGAGTATAAACGCTGATCTTATCGCTGCTGATGCTATCGCTATGGCAGGTTTTTCTTCAGGAACTTGTCACAATGTTTTCTTTTCAGTAGTTTAGACAAATATACAAGGAACTAAAATTTATCAAACAGATGAAGCCTCATTAATTAAACAGGCCCTCTGAGTTACAGTGGATTAGGATTTTTATTATTTTTTTTCCCCAAGGGGCATTTTCTGCAGCGGCTCTAGTCGCCGCTATCAAGGTGCAGTAGTTTAAGCAGAGGGTGGGGCAGGGAGGCGTTAATGATCGAAAGAAAGCTGCCTTGCAAGCTTATTTGGTTTTTAAAATAAAAATATTCAGATTTGATTTCTAGCCCCATCCCCATACTCACAAGAGACGTTGCAAAAGGTCTATTTTTTTTTCTTTTAAAACCTCCAGCTAAAGTAGCATCACAAGCAGAACGTAAGAGGTGTAGCCTATACTTCATGTAACCAACTCCTTTTATAGGAACCCAAATAAAATCTAAGATGCAGAATTAAAGATACAGTCAAATCAAACCAGAATGCCTACTCACAGCTAAGAAAACTACCACTCCCAAATACTCAAAAACAGGAGAAAAGAAAGTGAGCTGAATATATGTTGTATGTCAATGTCCCCATAACGCATGTAACAGGAATGGTAAGGATTAGTAACTATACTCAAATGTCCTATGTTCTAAACAGGGAAAACAAAAATGCAGAATAATGCAGATCTGTAAGGCTTTTCTCATGCTAATGCAATACAGAGACGAACATTTCAGAGGGAAAATGCAATACAGTAACATATCAAACTGTCTTTACATTTTATATTTATATCCTTTCTACCATTAAATGTTTTAAAAGAAACACTGTGGAAGGAGTAAGCACTTCAAAATTTTGAGAGCTCTCTCACACGTGAAATAATTTTAAAAATATTTCAAAAATACTTCCGGACCAAAAGAAAAGTTAAATCTCATTTATGGCATCACATAAAAGCCACAATTCTAGTCATTGCTTGTATTAAATTCTAGTTCTAAGAACCTGAGAGCGTTGGTTTTCGAAATAAATTTATTCCTTGATAGGATTTGATAATCCCAGCTTTCAGACCCACTGATGCCATTTTTAATGCAGACAAGAGCAATTTACTCAATGTGAACAAAGAACTGAACTGGTGCTTAACACATAAAGTATTCTCTACAGACAAGCAGAAAACCACTACTTCTTCCAGTGACTTTTTTCCCCCTTCACAAATAAATTATTACCTTTTTTAATATTAAGCAGACATTAAAAAAAACCACAACAAACCAAAAGAAGAAGCGTGCTTAAATTGGGACGCGAGAGTATTTACCAATCACGTCATACTTTTGAAATGTTGCTATAATACTGTAGAAAATATTCAAGTCCAACCTTATTAAGTTAATTGCACAATATACTGCCTTTGAAATCGGCATTTTACTGAAGGTTACTAATTTTAAACCAAACACTAGTAATCAAGTAACTCGGAGCAAATAAAGTTTGTGGGAAATTAGCAAGTCAGTTCAGAAACGTATTTTAAGAGGGCAATTATGTTTTCTGCTTAGGCACAATAAATAATAACAGGCCCTGTAAAATCTGTTATAGAATAATACGACACAGGAGCACTGAAAACTCTTAAGTGTAGGAAGTTTAGTGCTATGCTACACTGGCATTATATAAAAATAGGAAAGTAAAACAAAGCATTTGGGCTAAAAGCCCCGTGTAACTTTCCAGTATTCACACAGGCCTGTGATTCAAGATGTCTTTATTTGAGACACCTCCCTGGAGCTTTATTCGCAGCAAGCAAATTAACATTCAAGTAGGGTCGAATTGTGGGAGGGGGAGAAAAAGGAGAAGGAAAGGAGGTGTCACCTACGTGAAGTTCAGTAACATATATGGTCAATAGCAAACTTATTAAAGCAGCAACACTGAGGACCAATAGAGGTAAAGGAAGGTGAATGAAGAATTAAAGGTCTTGGGTAATTTGTCATCATCTCTCAGAGCTCAGGGTCAATGATCTCTTACCTTCGGGTCGATTTTCTTAAAACTGGGATCTTCTTCATCCACCTCAAAGTAGAGCTCAGAAAGAGTGATGGAAAGAGTGCCTTTCACTACTACTGAAGGTGCCACAAGCTGAGCTGGTGTGCTTAGGGCAACTGGACCTGGCAAAGAGTGAGAACACCAACGGTATTCAAAACAGAAAAGAGCACGAGTGCAAATTATTTGCTTTTCAAGCCTAGAACATTAAAATAAATAAAGCAAAGAGCACAGCTCTTCATTAAAAACCAAAACTCTTCCCCCCCCACCCCGCCCCCGGAAAAGAACATATGTAATAGATTTACAGTGTCTCTGTGCTGCCGAACACTGAAGCAGCTAAAATTGCAAACTGATGCATACACTATACATGCCAGAGCTGGCTTTAGCATGGCAGTATATGGTTTTTACTCAGACATATTTTCTTTTCAAGAAACTTGGAGAGTTGCATACCTTCTGTTATATGTAATATAGAGAGTGCACACATGAACACCTGAAATCTTACTGTCAGATGTATTCTTTAGGTAGGGGAGAGTTTCGATAGCTTTCCACTAAGATGAACATAGCAGTCAAGGCTCAAAGTTGTCTAACTGTAAAGTGTTCCCTCATGGATGCTAGAAATCTATTGTTAAGGTTACACAATGTTATAGAGCCTAAAGTAAAATGTTTTAAAGATGCTTTTGATTCCACGTTAAATATTGTTCAAGGATTCCACACAGTGTTAGTGTAGCTCGGGGACTGTGGGAGTAAACAGCTGGAGGGTTGGTTTCCAACTGAATGAATTTTTATTGGAATAATCACATCTCCACAGGGCTTATCACAGGGACAAATCAGACTACTACTGAAAACAATAGGTTCAGCATAGATCTGACAATGTAGAACCTATTATATAAACTAACACAAACAGAAAGAAAACCGGTTAGGTTTGTCATCCAGCTGATTAAGAGGTAAGGAAATGAAGTTACTTGGCTGCAGTATTATGTGACTTTTGTAAAACAGTGGAAGATACGAAAGTGACATAGACAATTTTGTTTTAATAAAGCATCTATAAATGAGGTACACACGTTCAGGTAATCAACGTGAGAATAACTGACAAAAAATTCAGATGAATTGTCATTTCCATCGATTGTTAGGAGGGTGATGGTCCTTAATCTCACATCAATCTCAATGTGTGCCACTAGGACAAAAGAAGAGATGCTCTGCTGAGATCAGAGCAGCTTTGCCCTCTATTCCCAATGTACAAATACATTGTGTTTGCAGATGGGCATGAGATAGCTGCGGAACTGCCATGATTTCCCAAAGCTCACCCCCACAAATGGATGAAATAAGCAGCTATGTGTTCTTTTGCTGTCTCCCTTTGCCCTCTGTACATTAGCATGTAATCCAGAGGAGAAATAACATTTTTTCAATCACTCGCAGACATTCAATTACAGGGAAAGCAGACAGCTGCAGAAGCTGGGGCAGTCCAGGTCCTGTAGAAGACCCCTGACAATTTCCACTTCATTTCTAACCCACACCACTTTATTAGTGAGGATTACTTCTTAATCCTATTGCCATTGTCAAGATTATATAATTAAACTCCCCTTTCACCTCTATTACAGTATGAATGTATTACTTGAACCAATGAATGAATAATAAAAGAGAAGGAAACATGGAGAAGGCTATTGAGAAGAAAGCTCGTGGTAGAAAGGAAAAAAAAAGATTCACATACAGAAAGTGCCATTGCATTATTCTTTCATAACTTTATTTTACTTTACTCTTTCTACGCAGGTTTTCTTTTTTCATTATGCTGCATTTTTAACTTTGCTTGTAGAAAAATAAAAAGAGTGGAATGCAGTTCAAGGATAAGCGAACTGCCAATAAATAATCATGTCCAGTAATTTCTCTGAATTCTGATATGTATCAATGTAAGGTTATACTACTAGCTTCTCAGAGAACCAGAATTATCTGAGAAATGACATTTTTCTCTGAAGTAAATGTACATAGGATACCAGTTGAGAAAGCAGAAGAACACAGAGAAGTTTGCGTTTTCCCTCATAAAAACCACGTTCCTCAAATAACAATGGAGACACTTTATAACCCCCGGTCCCTGATCCAAGGAGGTTACTCTGTTTTTACACTTTAAATGGTACAGAAATTGACCCACTCCACTCAGATTGCAACATCAGCAAAGGTTGCATACAACTGAGTAAAATTAATTAAGTTCAAAGATCCGAAGTACTATTTCTTCTTTGGAAAAAAGAAGTGAAGTCTAATATGACTCTGGTGTGTGGAGAAGGGACTTCAATGGGAGAATGACAAGAGGTTTGAAGGAGTTAAATCCAGTGAATGTACAGACCCTTCAAACTCAAGTAAATAACCAATACGTACAATGTTATAAACTCAGGAAAAAATTAAAGTTCTCCAAAGCCTTTAATTACAGACAACTTGCCTAATTGTCCACTAGGTCTAATTTGAGGAGGTGATTTGAGGAGTGGAACAAGGTCAAAAACAAAGAAATGAAGCCCTTTTCAATGTAGACCTACTTTCTCTAAGGAAGGTTTCCTAGAATACAGACGTCTACTGTGAAAGCAAGAAGGTTACAAAAGCCAGAGAAAGAAAATGCACGGCTCCCCTGAAGTAAACCCTCAGCATCCGAGGTGCACAGAAAATGATCTTAATGACCCAACTATGGGAAGGAACAATTTATCAGTGTGTATCCCAAAACATGATTCACTGCAGAGCAGGGAAGATCAGAACTTAAATAGCAAAGAAGCTAAGGAGAAAATCAGATAGCTGAAGTTACCCGTTAAGTTCTCCACTTCTCTTTCGTCCATGAATGACATGATGTCGTCGTCACCTTCCAAGAGAATCTCACTTTCTGAGTTCTGATTTCCTAAAACTTGACTCTTGATGGACTGCTTTCCTTTAACAAGTATATCCTCATCAGGAGCTGAAATGAGACACACACACATTGCTGTCTGTCAGGTCTCAGAGGCAGCAGTGACAAAGAAACGTAATTTTTTTTTTTTTTAATGAAAGTTCAGGAAGAAAACTGTTTAGGGACTAGCTGTGGGAAGTACCTGTCCTAATCCTCTAATGTTAGGACACATCTAGTTTTAATCCTATTAAGCCTGCTCAAAATTATCGAGCAGTGTCTGCAGCCTTTAACTCAAGTGTTTACCAAGGTCGAGGGGGGAAATACAACAGACTCTCTTGCCCCGCAACCTTCCTTCGGAAGTCGAGTTCTCCTGCTGGAAGCAGGTCCCCAGTGCTTGGTGTCTTAACCTGACTCTCAAAACCCCGTGTTCTACCACCGCTTTGCCTGGGGCACCCGCCGCCGCCGCCTCGTCTCTCTGGGGCGTGCTCGGTTTGGTCGCGGCAGTGGCCACCGCCGCGACCAAACCGAGCACGCCCCAGAGAGACGAGGCGGCGGCGGATGCTCCGGTGGGCCAGCGGCGACAGGACGGGGGCCAGCACCGGGGGCTGCGCAACAGGGCGACAGCGGCGAGCGGAGCGGGAAGACCGTCCTCGGCCCGGTAAACCCGCAGCAGCTGGGGAAAGGGAGTGGAACCGGCCCGCGGCGGGGGGGGGGTCGCCAACACGTCTCCGCTCCGCTCGGGGCTGCGGGAAGGGGCATCCCGGGAGAGATTCCCCGGGAGCGGGGGAAGGAGAAGGCTCCCGCCCCGCTGGAGCTGCATCCCCGCATCCCCGCCGCTCCCGGTAGCGGCGCGATCAGCCGGCAACGGTAGGTGGATTTCGGGAGTGGGGGGGAAAGCACACACACACGCGCCTGGGAGAGGAACGGAACGGAAAAATAAAAATAATAATCAGCCCCACAATCACCGGGGGAGGCAGAGAAAAGCGTGCACCTGCTTCCAGGGGGCCAGAACGCAATGGTACCCGGTGCCTACAAAGGGAGGTTTCTATTCTCACATCTCTATTTTCGGAATGGAAAAGTAGTAAAAAAAAAAAAAAAAGCGCATGTTTCAAGTTTACATACGGTAACCGGGCAGACAAACGTGCCACGGCCGTGCCGCAGCGGTGCCCCCTCCACCGCACCTCCCCGCCCGGCCGCGGGGGCCCGGTCCGGCTTCCTCCCCCCACGGCCCCGCAACGGCGGCCAGCGGTGGCCAAGGGAGGGTCAGCCGGGAATGCTCCTCGGCTCGACTCTGCTAGGTACACATCTATTTCATTTAAATTACAAGCTCAAAGCAGCAGGAAAAAAAAAAAAAACCAAACAAAAACAAACCCCCCCAAAAAACCCAAAAACAAAAAACCCCACCCAACAACCAACCACACCACCAAAAAAAAAAACCAAACAAAACCCCCAAAAAACAACCAAAAACCCACACCCAAAAAACCCCACAACTAAACAAAACACCAAAAATCCCCCCCAAAACCAGTCGATCTCTCACTCTACACATTAGTTACCACCTGCTGTGATAAAAGCCCAAACACAGCAGTGTGTGTCTGTATTGTTTGGGGTGTTTTGTTGTTTGTTGTTTTTTTTTTAAAGCTGAAAATAAAAATATGATTTCTTAAAAAAAAAAGATTGGGAATGCCCACGGCACAGCCGTGTTTGAAAAACATTCACCAAACACATCAGGACCAACTAACTTCAACACATTGCTCACTGCTTTCTCTGATTGCTGCCACACTTGATTTGACGTTCCGCTGGCTTACTTTAAAAATATGTTAATCTGCAAACATTTACAGAAGGCGGCAATTCCCCAGTGGCAACATATAAAGTTTAAATTGTTTAAGTAAATGTGTGCACATAAATTGCAAATAATAAACTTTTCAATTAAGTTAAAAATGAAAAAGAAACCCAAACAAACAAACAAACTAACCGCCAAAAGACCAAATACCCTGGTTTTGGTTTAGGCCTTGGGCTTACAAAGAACCCAAGCAACAAAAAAAACACCCCAACCCCCAAAACAATCAAAAAAATAACCACAAACAAAAGGAAGTTTAACTTGACATACAAAATAAAACATAATTTATGCATGATCCCTTCTACCCAACCAATAACTGCCATTTCTAAGTAAGCCTTTAAAAATAAATTATTGTAAAGCTTTAACTGCATTGTACAAACACAAGTTTTACTTTCTTCTAAAATGTGCTCATGTAAATAACGGTAACTCAGATTCTGGAGTTGTTCAATGTGAGTTGAAAACCTTCTTGTCATGGAAAATATGCAGCTGATATTTAGAAAGGTTTTCCTGTAATTAACTCCCCCTTGAGGATTTTAAGTTAGCAGCAGTAAAATTACCAACAGTATACTAATATACACCACATGCACTGTTACTCACTGGCCTACCAGCATTCCCTTGAAGATCAAAAAAGTCAAATAGAACAAAACCATCCCAGGGATAAAGTCAAAGATAATAAATACCTTTTTTTTTTCTTTTAATAAAGGCAAACTGTATTTGTTGTTTCAAAAACCTTATCTGCACTGTACATGCCTGCCTTTTTTGCTTTATTACAATCTATTTGGGTTATACTGAAGATGCTATTTCAAACTATTGTCATTGAGGACTGAATTGAGAGCCAAGATCACACCTAGCACAACGTGTCTAAAATACTAGTACGTCCTTCAGTCTTTCTTCTCAACTACCATTAAGAAAAAATAAAATCCATACATCAACTTTCAGGCCAAAGATGCCTGGATAACAGAAATATACCCCTCCTGCCTCACCTTTGTCACTTATTCAGATTTTATTTCTTTCCCCAACTAATGATATTATACTAATTCAAAACCACACATCTTATGCAATTGCCTTTTTCAATAAAAGATTTTAGGCCATAAGTTGTTGTAGTCCATTTTTGTAAATTTTTGTCATCTCCTTGCATATGATGTTAGTTACCCACATTTCCTGATGCACATGTAACGTGTGTGTACACACGCGCCCAGGAAGAGACAGAGCAGATACTAGCTACTGGAAGGCAAATAAGACATCACACTGTGAACCAGAATCTGCTTTTTCTGCCCTGGCTGGGATAAAGCGCTATGCCTGCAACCAACACACACACGCTCACAGGAGTATCTGTATGGAACCGAATATATTCCACAAGGATTCGCCCGTTTTCTGTAGATAAATGCACTTATGTAGGCAGGCCACAGTCTATTTCTCTTTCGATATTTACTGATTAGAGATACATATGACGGAGCATGACATCGTGTGACATATTCAGTTCCCATGTATGTGCATAGGTATATTACACCGGATTTCGTATTTCAGGACCTAAACCCTGCTCTGTCAGCAGCTAACCCAACCCTCTCTCTGCCAGGCCTGCCTATTCTCGGCATGACTGGAGCTTCTGGCTCCAGACCTGCAGATCTAAGCGTACATTCACATACACTTTTTCAAGATCAAGATCTCAAGGCACGGCCTATGTATTGCCCAGGACATAACAGCCTGCTGGCAGTGTATTTATCTAGCACAGAATTTTAATATTATAATTCATTAGTGTAATTCCATGCAATCCTTCCCAAACTGCTCTATAAGTTTCTTCAAGTAGCTTTTTGCAAATAGATCTCAACATCTGCAGAGAATATTATTTATTCCAGTGAAATCTCTGGAACACTTGGGTGTAAATACAATATTTTATAAATATAATATTTTAGCTTACATTGCTGAACAAGCTTAAGGCATTCGTAGAGTGACAGATTTTTTTAAATTGTTTGTCTACAACTTAACCTTACATGTGAAACACTATTTTTAAAAGCCTTTTGAAAAATAAAGTACTGGAAAGCACAATACAGAAGATTACTATTACTTTCTTTTTTTTTTTTAATATATGTCTGGTAAATAGGAAAAGCAATTCAGGGAAAAGATGCATTAAAAAACCCTTACTATCTCTCTTTTTTTTTTTTTTTTTAGTTTTAAAAAGGGCTCCCAGAAGCCTTCCTCTAGTCTTTCTATTTGTTTAAAAAGATAACAATGGAAAAAATGACCACTTTCACATCAGATTTTTTAAATATTGTTTTTAAGACTTCCTTTTCACCCCTTGAGTTGAGGCAAAGAAAACTGGCCAGTGGATTACAATACTGTAGGTGACCAGTCCCTTGCAGTCACAAAGCCCTGAACTCTGCCTACCGCCTTGATGGAAACGCTACAGACTGTTTTAATTCCCCCACACACTCCCCAAGTTTTTAACAGACATCAATAAAAAACAACAAATCACTTGTTAAAAAGCTTGATAAGATATTTTCTATCAACTAAAGATTCTCTCACAAAATATTGTATTTGGGGGTCAATCTAAAAATACCAACAGGTTTGAAGTACTGATTTTTTGCATTTTCACACCTACATAAATATTTTGGTTTCATTTTTAAACAATGGGTGAAGGGGAGAACAGAAAAGAGTTAACTCTTTCCATCCCAAAATTTTTCTACCGAACCACGTTCACCTCTCTTTCCTTCCCCTGCAATACACTTCTAGACTGACTTTTATAAATAGCCATTTTGGAAGGATTTTTTTTCTTCCTCCACTGAAAAATCACCTAAAGCCTTTTTTTCCCAAGCAAGTTAATGTGAACTTGGGAATGGCAATTAAATTGTCAGAATTAAAAAATTTGTTTTTAACTAGAAGGTAGCCAGAAGTATAGTCATGGGGCTGGTATTGATTGTCTGAACAGAGAACATTAGTCTTCAGGTATTTATTCTGCCACCTCTGCACCAGAGGTTCTCCTTCAAATCAAATCAATCCCTGGAAAAGATTGGTTCTTGCTACTAAGACACATAACTAGGCTGCAACAGAGCTGATTGTTGTTGTTCTCTCTAGGTTTTACTGAACAATATCTAGGCTTCCGATAGTTTCTGAATAATTTTCACAGTTGCAAATCGTGATCTTTCCTAGACTGTGAGCTCTCTGGGGTGGAGAATACATCTGGTTTTATTTGAAAGACATCAAGCAGTTGATAATGTGTAGCTACTAATGCAAAGTGTGCTAAAATCCGTGCTTTCAAGCATGGTTACTGCAATAGTACTTTTCCATTATTTATGCATTATTTCCCCTTGTCTCCCTTTTGGCAAAATCCCTTATGCCCAATTTCAGTTTTTGGTTTTGCTCTGTTTTGTTTTGAGAAAAGCTTAAATAGGCAGTAGGGAACCTTTTATTCATTATCTAAAAACGCTTTTGCGTCAGAGACACGCAAAATTAATTGAAATAGAATAAATAATGCTAAATTATTGATAAGAAATCACAAAATACCAGAGCAAATATTCAGCAAAGTCTAAGGACATCTACATCATGAAAACAAGGCCTGAAAGTCGGGTTCAAAAATTTTGAAAAGAATTGGATTTTCTGACCTGAAATTGGTTAATATTAAAAGTTTATAAACACAATTCAGAAAGAAATAGATCGAGTGATCCTCCAAGTTGACCTTTCTGACAACTGTACCTTCTGAGACTTAAAGAAAAAAAAAAAACAGCAACAAAAAACCCAAAGCCACCGCACCAAAAACATATAAAAAACTCAACAACCCTTGTATTCCTATGCATTATATATAGTTTCCTTTACACCTTGCCAGTGGAAGGTCTTGGAACGAGACAGTTGCATGCATATGCACACGTGGTTAGGCAGACAGTTAATTATCTATGTTTTCAGAAATCATATTAAATAATGACTTAAGGTAAACTGGAATATTCACTGAATAGATAAAGAAGCAGAATGGCAACGGATATCAAAGCAGTATGCCATTAAATTCAGAAGAAAACAACATCAAGGAACTAAATATAATAGAAGCCTGTTAAGGATGTCAAATTCTGACAGAAAGGCAGAGAGAAAACAATTAGCTCTATTTAAATTACTAGGCTTAGCTACCAGCTATGCCTATTAGCTACCTATGAAATTGGGCTACTTTTATTCACTCTTCTTTTGTATTGACAAAAATTGTACTCCTGTCAATTACAAACTGAGTATGACCCATAGCCCTTGAAATATAGCACGGATTTATGAAAATACCACATTACTATGAAAGATGAATAATTGTATTAGTGTGTGTTTACTTACGGAAGAATTAGTTATACACATATAGATAGGTGCTCTAAATATTTTGCAGTAAAAATATTTTTCAGTATTTTGATAAACAATATAAAGATTAAATATGAAAATACGAGCAGAATACGTAACACCAGGACAAGATCTATTTAATTTAAAGTAACCACAATATTAAAGGGGGCCAGTTGTTGTTTATCCATGGAGTATTAAACATAAAGAAACCTTGTGCCCTTAAAATCCATGGCATAGAAACAACACACAATATTAAGAACAACAAGCCCCAAAGCAAAAAGTGGGTTAATTAATTCTACATCCTGTTCCTCTTTCTATAGTCAAAGATATAGGGCTCTATGAACATTGCTTTCAGATCACTTTATTGACTATTCTCTGTATGGTCATTTATTTTAGAGGACTGATGTCACATTTGACATTGTATCAGCTGACATATTGTAGACATTTTCTTCCAGAAATGGCTCTTTAAGGCTGAGTGCAAGAGGTTAAGATGCCTGACGGAAACTAACTTTATGACAGTTATGTTGTTCTATATTCATACAACAGTCTTAATAATTTTAAATTAGCATAAAGCTTATGTCTCCACATATAATATGGGTGTGTGTATGTATGCATATATGTATGCAGTAATTCACAGACTAAAAAAAGAAAAAAAAAAAACCCCTCGATTTAAATTATTCTATTCCATGACATGTACCTTCAAGGTGAAGGGTACCCAGCTTAAATTATAAGCAAATTATTTTTAAATATAAGACTTTTCTGCCTTATCAATGTATCTTCATTAGATTGCAAAGACATAAAATTCTAGACTAAACCCCAAAGTTCACTAGCTTTGGGTGCTTATTTGTTTGTTTGTCTTTTTGGTTTATTATAGAATTCTCAAACTGATTATTGTATTAGTTTTGTAAATACATTCCTCTAGAACAGACACAGCAGCATGTAGCTGAGGGATCCCTGATAATAAAATGGGGGAAAAAAAACCCCACCCTGTTATAAAATGCAATCTCCTTTTTTAAAATCACCAGGTAGAAATCATCGTTACCATTTGCTGCTTGAATGATACGTTACATTTCAGCATTTGTTACTATTTCTTCCGTATCAAATTCTTGCAGAAAAACTTGAGGACTTAAATATAAGCAAAGGTCTTGAATACAGTTTGCTTTATAAGCATTATCTTTCTTTTAATGTATCTGTAACAATAGGCAGATACATGCTAAGGCTAACTGAAATAATTGCTGTGGATTTCTGAACAGGAAAGATCTTCTTCTGAAGTTACTAAAGTATAAATAGGTAATTTACCACAAGAAAGCATGTCCAGGGACTAATGGCAAAATTGCATCCACTTTTCTTCTGCTTAGTGACAACTAAATTTGCAACCACTGTATGCAAAGTATGCAGTACGTGCCAGCTCAACAGAGATGTTAGGAAGAGGCTTAACAAACACCAACATTGCTCGTATGAAGTAACGGCCAGTTTATCTTTGTATTGAGCGTGTCGGAAATGCAATGACAGAAGCCTTTGGCATCTGGGACAGTTTTCTAGCATCCTCTAGGAATGAAGGTCTAGTCTTTACTGCCATGTACTGTAACCTGCTGCTATTGGCAAGAAGCAGATTTTACACTGACCATGTTCTCCGGCTGCTTTTAGTGTCGCTTCAGGATGTGTCGATCCAAGGGGGTTACGCACAAATCGTCGCCGGCGCCGCAAGTCATCTTCCCAGTAGTCAAGGCGCCAGAACTCACGAGGACGACTACAATGAAACAGAGGAGCCACATATGTTAGCAATTATCAAACAGCATGGTAGCGCTGAATTTCTGCATAAAGCTCTCCTTGTTTGCGCTGCTTTTGCCTTTTTTTTTTTTAACCTCCCCCCTTTCTGCAATCTTTTACTTAGGTATGTCCTTGAAAATAACAATATCACCTTCCAGTCTAAGGAACTCCTTTCCCTTTTTTCTTGGAAGGTGAAATGAGCACTAAATACATCATTTTGAAATGAATTGCTGACAGTGTGATCAGTTTCCCCACACTCTAGTGGCATGTGCTCCGATTTCAGCCTCATTTCAGCCTCAGCAGGGCACCTTTCTCAGTGACTGCATTTATAAACCAGAATAGGGAAAAGGCTATTATAAATATGGTATAGCATTACCTATATTAATCAAAGTCTGTCCCCCTTCATTTTTCTTCCTAATTTGTGCCTTTTTGCACAAGGTCAGTAAATCATACCATGAATTCTTGGTCCAGAAAGTGTTAACTTTAATGAATACCTCAGTTACATGGTTATGTATGTGATAATAAAATATTACTCTGTTTAGATGTGCAGGAATTTAATTAAAATAATCTCTTAAAATATTCATTACATTTAGCCCCTGAGGCTTAGAACAACACAAGAAAATGCATTTCTTTTCCATTTACTGTTTTTAAATAAACCATTCCAGGAGATTGAAACAGCAATCTATTTTCGAGCAAATCAGATTGGATTTCTGGGTTATGTAGTTGTGTTTTTACATTTAATTAAAAACTACATGTTATGATGTGTAATAATTGCTATATTGAAGGCATACTTTTAAAAAATTACATCTAGAAAAGGTTATATCATATTCATTCTTTTCTATTGTATGCTCCAAATATACGTAGATCTTTTTAATATGGTCATATATAAGTGCCAGTTACTATCTTGTTAGGATCGTGAATGAATGCCACTGTAAAACAGTATTTTAGCCCAGAGAATGTACAAAACCTGCCAATTTCAGGTATAGCAAATAAACAAACAGAAAACGCCTGAAGCTAGAATAGCCATGATAGCCTGAAAACCTGTATGTCCAAATTAAAAACCACTGATTATGTTTGTTAACATAGCTAGTATTAAAACAATCGATGAAAATGCATATATATTCCATTTCTAGTCCAGGAGCTAATAGAAAGTATACCTGTCAACACTGACAAATGAATAGCCACAACTAATTTAGAGATCACAATGTTAAAAATACTTGGTATCTGTGTTCTTAGTTTCGAGGTCTAAAGGCAGAAATTAGTTTTATTTAAGGTAAATCAAGGTTTCAAACACACATGGTAACAAAAGCCAGAAAAATTTGCATAACCCTACTCCCAAACACAGTTTGTAGATGTTAAAAACTGTGACTGAAAATAATCTTGTAAGACGGAGAGTGTCTTTGCATCTACCTTCATTAAAATTCTACGCCTTTTTCCTAACACCAAAGAAAAGGCAGTGCTATTCTCCCTCTTTGTGATTCCGTACTTTCAGAAAAATACTGAGGTACTGGAATCAAATGCCCCAGTATCTTATTTTCACACTTTGTGTGTGTTACAGTCATGCTAAAATTTGAATGCTTGCATTATAAAATCCAGCGATTTTGGAATAATTAACCAAACAAAACTTATAAAACACAGGAAGACATGGGTTTATTTAAAAGGTCGACTAATAACTTAAAATTCTCCATTAGTGATTATAGAAAAAAGGCAGAACACAGCTGGCTATGTGCATGCCTTTGATAGTCGTAGAGCATGGATAGGCACTTCATCATTCTGCCTTCCTACATTTATCTGTTAAAATTATTATCAAATATCAGCCAGGATGCAGTCGTGAATCACAGACTGCTCCTCGTCTTCAGGGGAATGATACAATGAGGGTCTATTCATCAGTATGGCAATCGGCACAAGTAATTAGTTCCCTAGACTGAGATCTCCTACAAAGCTTATTTCAGTCAGCACCACAAACATATGACAATGAAAAGCTAATGGAAGCCGCTAAAATTTGTTAACCTCTTCTGCCATCAATCCTTCTGGTACTCTGCGCTACAGTATTATGCAAAGATGGTAAATTATTAATTTGTCATTCATCTATCTTTCTACTATTTTGATAGAATTAAGTGATGCCATTCTTCTGGATAACAATTACAATTATACTACATTAAAAAACTATGCTAAAATTATTAGAAAAATAGGTAACAATGATTAGGCACAAAGTATTATCCTGAAACATAATATATCTTTAGTCCCCTACTTTTATTTTCAGTTCAGCATATGAAATTTGCATAGGATTCCATCTCCTTCACCAGTGTGCTGATTATTCACAAACAACAACATATCAAGTATTAGACGGTGTATTTGGGTATTTATAAATATCGGCAGCCACTGTAATATGAGGTAAAAAAATCTACTCTCTACACACAGAAAAACATCCAACAAAAACCTGCACAGCCAAAAATAAAAACCTATGCTGTTTAATGACAAGTGAGCCCTTTTTGAGAGGAGCTACTGGGACAAATGCATATTAGTACCAATATAAGCCAGTATACTACAGAACTACTCTAGAACCACTAGCTTACTAGTCATCTCCCAAAAGGCAATGCTGTAACCACGCAGGCTTTGTACCTCTACAGCCAGGGGGAGACAGACATAAATATTGCTCCAATTCGGGCAGAACTGACCACTGAAGGACTGAAGGATTACGAAGCACAGGGCCAAGTAAGCACATTTTGGGAACAGTATAGTGCAATCGACTATGGGGGACATTTGACAACAGAAGTTTCCAGCCCTACAATAAAGGCTGCCATATGGACTAAAGGTGCTATACGGACTGGATCAATGAATGTAAGTACCCAATTAGTGTAAGTGCGAGAGCAACATTTCTCAGGGGATTGGGGATTTATGAATTATAAATCATATGATTTGCATGGATTTGTCAGGGCCCCCTCTAACATGATACACAGTAATTAGTGGTTCCTTGGTAACAATATTGACTGAATGGAAACAAAGCTCTGATATTAAATGTTTTATTCAAATAGCATAACCATTATATTGCTTTATTTTTCAAACCATTCCCCAAGTTACCAGGCTATGTACTCAGAATTGAGATAAAGCCTTCCTCTCATTTACCACATAACTAACTAGATTGTTACAATTGTACAGAAATTAAATGAAATACAGAATGAGCAATATAACATATAGTATTCTCAGGACTCTGAGCATGTCATGCAAAAGAAAAAGTCACTTCACTGTGGTCAATGGGAAAAAGTTTAAATGCTCACATCTTCATTCCAAGAACAGGAAACCTATTTTTCCTACCAATTTCAAAGATTAATGGAATTGGAAACAAAACATACCAACTGGTGTATTAGTTTTATTATGTTGTTATAGGAAAGGAATTTTAAGCGTGGGAATCACCTATTGGTCCTCATACCCTGTAGGAGATTTAAATTGAAACTAAGCAGTACAACCAGAGAATGACAAGATGATCATGCAATTGCTGAAGAATTACTTCTTAAAATGCCTTATCCATTCTGTATTTCAAGACATTTTGCTATCTCTATGACCACAGAAAAGAAGCAGTCAGCACAGTAGTGTGGATAGAAAAGGGACTCTGCAAGGTGAGGAAAAGGAAAGAAAATGTAAACCTAAAAAAGCAAATAGTTTGAGAGGTCTTAGGGCTGTAACTTGGGCCACCAGTTAAGAATGGATTTTAGCACACCACAGAAGCACCCATTTGGATCCCTAGATTAGTGAAATGCTAAATAAATAAACACAGCACAGAAAAAGAGAAACAAAGAAAAGGAAAGAAAGGTGAAAGCAGCACAGCATTATAGAAATCCTCTGCAAAGACAGAATACGACTAGAGCCCTAAATGACCTCTTGCACCTAGAAGGCTATCTAGCCTTAAAGGCAAGAAAACCCACTCACATGAAAGACAATTGCAACAAACTTAAAAGCAGATGGAAACTAGAGTGTGTGTGCACTCGAAAAATGTGTTGTTATGAAGACTCAGACCAGCACAGTCTGCTATTATAGTCTTTGCACATCTACTATTTAAAGAAAAATAGTTCTTGCTCTGCTGTATGGCAATTATGTACATTAAACACAGATACGAACACTAGTCAACGTGAATTTTGTACTGCTAGAAATGACTGCACTGATGTGTCTGGAGAGGCTGTCCTCAGGCCATGGAATGAGGACATAGATAGTGATCATGACGTAAGCATAATACCTCATTCACACGCCCTAAGCCTATGTGAAGATACAAAGATAAATTTCCAGATGACATACTCCTCGTTGGAACTCTTAACTGTAGAGTTAAGCAGGTAAGTCAATCTCCAAACCTAATCAATCCTTGGTCTCTCCGCTAAGACCATCAGCAAGGCAATCAATCAGTGATGGCAATTTCTACGGTGTAAATGCTCAAACACAGAGACCCAGGCTAAATTAGTTTCATAGACAACCAAACACAGAGCGGCAAAACTACTTATTCATCAGTAACAACAGTATAGATTTGAAAGGAAACATGGAAGAAGGTGGCTCCAACTTCTCCGTTGCTGACTGCAAGCCTACTACAGTTCTGGTTTTAATTTATTCAGCACTTTTGTTGCAATGGCTCATCGAATGCACAATATCAGCTGCTACTTTTAAATTACACAGAAGAGCAATCATAGAATGCAAATAACGATGCCCAATTTTAAAGAAAAAATATGCTGGATTATTTTAACTATGTTCAGGAACATTTCTTGCTCTACCTCTAGATAACTTTTGCTTCCTGTAAAATACTTCAAGAACTCAAGCCAGACGTGCTGCAAGATACACAAATATTTTTCTCCAAAAAAAGAAGCAATAAGCATTCACATTTGATTGTCAATCCAAAGACAGAAGTGCTGAAGTTCTAGAAAGTACTGCAGAAGTCTTGACGGAGTACCTCTAGCAGACCGCAGGGCACCATGTAATGTAAGAAACTGCTTTACCTTGCAATTGAAATCCATTGCATTTTCATGCAGCTGGATGTCCAGAATATTAACTAAAATTTCTCATATTTTGCACGTTATAATAAAATGCAAGGTATGTTTCACTGACTTAACAAAACACAATTTCAGAAAGCAAGTAAAACATTTTCTGAAACCCTTCAATACTCTTGTAATGAGCTTTCTCAAACTGTGATCTAAAAAAACAAGTTACACCACAGCACATTAACATGATTAGCTACATGTCTGTAAGTACTAATCTGAAAGATGTTTTGTGCACATCCAGCTGCATTATTGATTTGTAACACGATAAAAAAATATCTGATGCATTTTGGAAAATAAAACATTGAGCTTAATGATGGTAAAGCAAACACTGAAGATGTAACTTGACAAGCAAGTTGTCAGCGGCAGTACCAAGTTCAGCATTTCACACAGAGATAGATCCCATGCACAAAGGTTTGTGTTGCCATGTGGTAAACATAAACCAGAGTACTGATGCGGTAGGGAAAACAACTGTTTTTCAGTAAATCTGATTCCTGATCTGATTCCCAACTTTGCCTGTATTACCAAAGCCCACAGGAAAAGGTCTGATTAGCATTAAGTCAAAGTCACTGCTAAAATATTAGTTGGCCAGCTACACTTTATCTCCATGTGTGTACTTCACAGCACTTATAATGTATCTACTTCAGAACGTTAAAGATTCATTAACTCCAGATAAGTGCATTGAGACCTTTGGAAATGCTATCTACATTACCTGTATTTTCTTCAATGGCAAAACCGGTTAAAGATCATCTGCCCTCCCTCCCTCTCTCAGTTGCGTTCAGGTAAGCATTTGTGCAGCCACACTAAACCGAATCACAGTAACAATCTGGGCTCGTTAGGGTTCAGTGTTTTTATTCTGTTTTATATTAGTAACCCACTTACACTGCAGTCTTACCAGCAACTATGTAACTACAAATGAGGGAAAGAAACCTGCAGGCCAGGGGAAGGGAGGAAAAGATGAAGAACATCTTTGATACCAAAAAAGACACACCACGTAATCCTCCACTAATATTAGCAGAGTCTGTGCCTTTTCATGTTATCTTCATTTTCCCCACACATAGACATTCATATTCCACAGTTTCAGAACACAGACTTTCACAAATGGAAATAATTGGGAACCCTTAAGCAAAAAACATCATGCACAGGCAGTCTCTTAATCTCTGCCACAGTCATTGCTGTAGTAACAGGAGCTGGCCATAACAAAGGCCCAAGGCCACCAAGTACAACTTCTTTGGCATAACATCAATTATGCAGAACATGAGTAATCCATTGAATTAGCATAGTCTGTTTGCTGCGTCTAACCCTTCTCCAAGAAAACATTTGGCTTTGTCTATAAAGGATATTTTCCTAAAAGGACTTTTGCCTTTTCTATGCTTCAGTTTTATCGAAAGCTGGTGCTGGAGGAGGCATGGGCGTCAGTGTGTGTGTTCCTTGTGTTCCCAGAAGAGAAAGTAGTGCCATTCTTCTCTGCATCTTTCAGAAGAAGTAAATGTGAAAAGCAGGGTATGAACTTCAGGCACAAAGTCTACATGGACTTAGTGCAGAACTGTCACACTGAAGACCTTTGCACGGTTGTAGGGGACCCTTGTACAAGTTAAACCTAAGGTACTTCCAGTGCAGAGGAAAAAAACGGGAATGTCTTGAAGGGAAGCATCTGTACAGATGTTTTATGCTATTTCCTCATATAAATAAGACAGCACAAACAGCACAGATCTGCAATTCCTAGATTTGAATTTTTAAAACTGGTAGAAATGCTGTTTTTATGCTTTTATACAGTAAATAGGATATTATCTCTTTATCTCAAGCACCCATTAGATGCTGTAGCTACAATTCCCCGCCCAGGCCTCCCTATCTCTGTGCTTTGAATCATACCAAAAATCCATTCCCATCTAACTAGCATGCAAAACAAAACTACAGGAACAATGCCAATTTTGGATATCACAGAGGCTCTTTTCTGCATTGACAAGCTTTGAATTCCTCATTTAAAAAGCAATCCAGAAAAAATGTTGACTATAAATGTCTCTGTCTCCCTCTATGCATTATAAAGCACGGTGTCAGGGTAAAGACAAGCCCACCTTTAAGGTGTTGCTGTCCTAGATGATGGTGTTATTAACCTCCATTTTAAAAACAGCTCTGTTTATGTATGAGTTTATGTATGCTCTTCTTTCATCTTTATTAACCCCTTGTTGGCTAACCACAGCCCCAGCTTTTTTGAAGGCAGCATTCTTTGAAGTGCTGGCATTCCAGTGCACGCTGATACTTCAAAGGGGGCTCACTTAAATACATGGTACAGAATTAATCATGTATTCTGCAAGCACTATCTTATCTTAGACTGATCTTATTTTGATCAGTCTAAAATAAAGCTGCGCTTTAAAAGGTGGCACCTTAAGACACAGTTAAATTCTTGCTGCTTTTATGTCAAGATTAATTATAAATTAACTGAAATGAAAACCTCTCCACTTCTCTATCAGAAGTTAACATGAAAACTTTCTTCTGGCTTTGACCAAAAATTAGTTCAGACATGACTCAGACATGGAAGAATGAATGTATAGCAAATTTGCAACCGGATGTTTCAACTTAGTTGCTCATAAATCTTTCCAGATCCCAAACATCCTACACCTGATTGCAGTCAACAACTTTTAATTTGTTTTTGAAAATAACTGAAGTTCATACAGATACCAGAAACTGCTATTCATATTGAAAATAACAATAACTACCATAATATACAAAAAAGAGGAAGACTGCATCTCACTGGAGCTTTTTTGCTGTTCGTCTCATAATGTGGAAATTTAGTCTGCAGTCATCCCTTCCTTGTCAAAATGAACAATGGAATGTAAGAATATAGGTTGGAGGATAGATGATAAAGGAGCCAGTTCAATCTCGTCTTCTTAGTCACTCCTGCTGGTTCTGATGCTTCCACCTTAACCACATGCATAGAAAGGACCTACACCTTCTCGCTAATTACAGCATCAGCAGATTTTCTGTGACAAATAAAGTACATTGAAATATCATGACTCAGACTAATTCTTGCCCGTAGCTTGGAATTTTTGATTATAATCTTTCAGCGTTTTTGGATATATAGATCACCTTTTGACCAAAATAAGAAAATCTCCTCAGCTCTGTCATTTTGTTTGTATATTGTACTGACACCAAAAGTATTAAACGCAGGAATTACAGTAAGGCTTCTTCAAAAAATCTTAGGTTTGACCCACACCAAACATTTCAGCTTCACTACCATCTCTTTTAGAAGAAACAGGATGAAATCACATTCCCACATATCTGCACTTTAAGAGCTGTGGCTAACCTGTATCCTTTTTTTATAGCTCTCTTAACAGCTGGATACTTTTCTTGCTTCCATAAAAATGTAATACTGCACCCCTCTGATTCAGTAAATACTTTTCTGCTCTACGTTCTTCTACAGGAAGTTAATTTTTTTTTTTTTCTTTTGCATATATTTTTTCAGAGTCCTCGGCCAGAAATGTCTAAACTAATTGTTCAATTTATTTTTTTCCAGAAAGAAGTTAAAATTAGTATCCAGTAACTAAATTAACTCAGCAATTCAACAAACACCAAAGAGAGGAATAAGAAAGATGACCGAGACTTAGGTACAACATCTACAGTTTTCCAATCCGGAATGAACCTCTGCAAGGTCTGTTAAAGATCACTTGCCTTCAAACCAGCCTTGCTAAAGTAAGTTTTCCATTCAAGACAGACCAAGCTGTTCGTTCCTTTGACAGGAAAGAGACTGTCCTCCAAATTACGAGAGATGGAACAACTCTGGCCTGCTTATATGTGGGTTTTTTATATTTTTTTTAAAAACCCAGAAAATATCCCCTTCAAGTTCTTGCTTAATCTCACTTAATTTGAACTTACTTGTCCCTCTGCTTTATATTTCATTCGGGGGAATAGGTAACTCTCTCAGGTCCGCAGCATGTTTGGCTACTGCTAAACAGCATCTTGGAACAGGTATTATCTATTCGGATTGCAGGTTAGGATACTGAAGTCTCAGAGATACCCAACTTCAACATTACCTGCATTTCTCCTACTCTCTGATATAACTAAATTCAAAGCTTATATTAAAAAAAAACAAAAAAAAAACCCCAAAAAAACCCCAAGAAAACCCAACCAACCAAACCAAAACAAAAACCCAACCAAAAGCAAATAAAACACCACCCTTCAAGCATGATTTAAAGGCTAACACTTCTGTCGGAGATTTAATTCAGAATTTAAAAATCTGAGGAGGGCAAAAATCTGGGAAATGACTTCATTGTGTGATGATTGCAGGAACACATGTAAGAAAGAGTTCAAGTAACTGCAAACATTGTATCGCTCTCTGAGACAGGAAACAATAAGTACAAGGCAGCAAGACCACGAAGAAGCACATGGAGCAAGACTCCTAACTGTTACCATACCAGCATGGCAGAGTCGGGAAACAACAACAGGACTCCAAAACCTTTAAAAAGGTTTAACTCATTAAATATATTTCTCCTTTGAAAGCCTTGCAGAAGGTCTCTAAAAATAAAAACACAGCACTGAATGATGATGAAGGGCCTTTTCCTGGACCACACAGAGAATACTGTATTTATTCAAGCTTCAAATGAAGGGAAAAGGAGCCTGAAAACATACCTTATCTTCTATTATAGGTGGTCAAAGAACCAGGAGACAAAGGGTTGGCAATATATAGGCACTGCACAGGGGCAGGTTCAAAACCGTTACCTGACACAGTCGGCAAGTGAAGATGCTGCCTGTGAGCTGCTCTTCGCAAGGTGGTAGCTATCAGCTCACATCGAGTCCCTGCAGGCGGCGTAAAAAATACTGCTACACACCTATCTGCTGCACAGTCTGCAAGAACCCGGCACGTACACTATGCTACCGAGGATGGAGAAGCAGCATTAAGGTCTATACGTTAAGGTCGAGACAGGTAGGAAAAAGATGGGGAGCCGGTGTGGGAGAATAAGATAACAAAAACTTGGAGTCTCCCTTTGGAAAGGTGAAAGTAGGTATTTAGGGCCAACAACAAGAAGTAGGGAGGCATTTTATACTTGTTTTTTCTGCACACACCTGTAATTGTCATCCTATGTTTAGACAAATATAGTACTATTTCATGCCCGCTTACTCAGTGCTAATTTGAGCTCATCTAAATACCCACAGCTTTAATCGCCCATCCTATCAAAGCTAGCTGAAGCTACTGAACTGCTTTTTGAGATCCGCCGACGCCCCAAGGGTCATTAAAGGTTCTGAAGATGGTTACTAGCCTCCTCTGAAAATCACTTTACCCTCTGCCTACATTAACGAAAGAGAAGTGCAGAAGCCATCCTTATTAATGTTACAAAAGTTACCAAAGGGCTACTTGCAGTAAAGCATAAGCAATGTCAGAATGCTAAACCACCCAACGTTCCTTTAATATAGTAATTCAAGGACAAAAGCTTGTACGGTGACACGTCAGAAGCAGTTAATTGAGAAGATGCAAAATTCTCTTCTACAGCTATTTTAGGAGAGAAATCTAGCAACAGGTATCTTGGTAATGAACATTTGGACTGAGCAATACAAGAGATATTGCAATCATCTTTCTTCCACATATCCTTACTTTACACTCAAGACTAACAAAGTTAGCATTTAAATCCAACATTACAGAACAGGATTGATAACAAAAGACTGTAAAATGAAAGCTTAAGAAGCAACAAAGCAGGAAATGTTTCCTGTTTCATTTCAGTGATTTAAAAATTAACGTAATGCCTCCCAACTTCTTTCCCCTCTGTGTTAGCATCCATAGAGACGCGTGCTAGAAGACATTGAAGCTTTTTCTTCAAGGGCACTATTACCTCTCTTGACAAGGTTTCCAACTTTTGCCTCTTCGGCCACCTAGTCTTTTATTTGCTTTTAAGAAAAATTTACCACACATCTCGGCAACAATAATTCTGACTTTCAAGTCAAATGTGGAAAAAACAAACAAACAAACACACAGAGTACAAAAAACAACATACCTCTTTAGGTTCTTTCCTAACATTGAAACAACTTTCTCAATATTAAGCAGTTCTCAACACAGCAATCCCATCACGGAGGAGAATGACATGGGCACAACACTGTCACTCACAACTGGAAACAGTAAGCCATACGCAGCAAAGAATCCGTGTTCCACAGCCACTCAGCACCACTAAGAAATGTCCCCATGGGAGAGAACTGAACAATCTGGAGTAACTCACCCTGGACTGTACCCAAACTGCATCACTCCACTGGCACCACCAATCGCCCGAGGGACTCCTTGTCTCCTGCAGAGGAGAGATGTGAATGCACCCGCTGGGTAACGGCTGTGCCTTTTCTCACAGAAAGTCTAACCCCAAATTCTGCATCCAAAAACATCAGCGGTGGCTCAAGTGGTGGCTTAAGAAAGAGTAAGATCAAACTGATCTTGTACAACTTCTCCTCCTAATACTCTGCCAGTTTCCAACTATTTTCAGCTCAGGGGATTTCCTGAGTCTAATGTGGTTTGTCTATTTATATTCCTCCTTCCTCCTACTGTGTTTCTCTTCCAACTACTCATCCACAGTGGAGAAACAGACTCCAAACAAACCCAAGTATCAGTGGCCTCAACCCCCAGAGCTTGTGAAGAATTAGGGGCTGAGAGAGTTGGGGTTGTTCAGCCTGGAGAAGAGAAGGCTCTGGGGAGACCTTATAGCAGCCTTCCAGTACCCGAAGGGGGCCTACAGGAGAGATGAGGAGGGACTCTTTACCAGGGAGTGTAGCGATAGGACGAGGGGTAATGGTTTTAAAGTGAAAGAGGGTAGATAGTAGGAAGAAATTCTTTACTGTGAGGGTGGTGAGGCACTGGAACAGGTTGTCCAGAGAAGTTGTGGATGCCCCATCCCCGAATGTGTTCAAGGCCAGGCTGGATGGGGCTTTGAGCAGCCTGATCTAGTGGAAGGTGTCCCTGGCCATGGCATGGGGGTCGGAACTATATGATCTTTAAGGTCCCTTCCAACTTAAACCATTCTATGATTCTATGAATTACTACAGTGAAAAACAACAGGCTGGAACTGTGCTAATTTCTGTTCTAATCCATCACGTAGGCACCAAGGTAAAGAGTTTTAATTGGCACAGGCAAACCTTAGTTTCTGGACAACAGAATTCCATCTCCGTGTGTACAAATCAAGGATCTGTACAGTATGTGATACTGTTAACATTCATGAAAAACAATAGTAGGGACACTGAAGAGGAAAATCCTTTAGGTACCAAAGAAACTCCTAGCAAAATTAGAAATTGCATATTTAAAATCTGGAATGCAAATGTGAGAGCAGAACGTTTCTCTGTAACAACCATACAATTTCCCACATTTGTTTTTTGGAGATGTTAATTCTTGTTTTATGTAAATTCTTCAGAGAAGATTATTTAAGATCATATCACTGTTAAATTATTGTGCAGATACTTATAAGCATAATTTAGGTATACTGCATCACAGCACATATTTTCTTCCTTGACCATAATCTTCCTCCCGCATATATAAACTGTATATGTAATTATCTGTAAAGTCACACCTTTCTCCATTATTCAGCTTTAGAAATAATCATGTATTATCCCTGCTAAACCAAGATAACTTATTTTTTTTCAGTAGCCTATGATGAAAAAAATTACAAAACCCATTGAAGAACGTTTTGACACTGTATATAATACAACTTCTCCCAGAAACCTTGTTTACAAAGTTTGTTAAATCCATCACAGAAAACACTCTTAAAAAAAAATCATGGCAAAAGAACTGAGAAGTATATTTTTTTGCAATTAGCTTCTCTGCTGACAGAAGAGTCAATTCAGACTGACACTCAAAATTGAGAAAAGACTGTTTCATTTCATCATGAAAATTGAATGTTTTCACTTTCCTTTTCAAATTAAAAAGCCATATATTTTTTAAGAGCT
This sequence comes from Sterna hirundo, assembly GCA_009819605.1. Classification (NCBI taxonomy): domain Eukaryota; kingdom Metazoa; phylum Chordata; class Aves; order Charadriiformes; family Laridae; genus Sterna; species Sterna hirundo. The sequence continues at coordinate 75,220,237 of CM020441.1, forward strand.
TTCAAGGATAAGATAAAGTGAAAAGTTTTCCATTGCTGTGAAAACTTCAATGTTTTCAGAAGACAAACTATTCTTTCTCATTTGGGGAAGAAGATTAATTCAGTTATTAATGAAATTAAAAGAGCCCTAGAAAAGAATAAAAAAAATATTAATTTACATGCAAACCAGTTTGATTTTTTTACAGCGACTTACGAATTTTAATTTGAACTGTTTCAAATACTGAATATACACATAGCTACTTCTACTATATTTTTCAACTAAAAATTAAAAATACAGCAATGAAAACAATCACAAAAGGACTCAAATAAAACCCGATCTTTTGCTAGAACTTCTCAAGGCCACGGGATTCATTTTCAGTATCATGCACCATTAAAATTTACTTTGTTGTACTATTCACTAAGAGGGATAGAGAATATGGTTTTCACAAAAGGGATGGCTTTCATCTAGACTTTCACCCTCTTTATAGGGAATAACTTTGCTAAACTTTGGAAATTAAATACATGTGTGAAGCTATATGAACAAGCAGCAAATCACAGCAATAGCTAAGGATTACTTACCAAACCATATGATAGAAGTAACCAATCTTTGATACTAATCACTGCAAGATGGTATTTTCCCCCAAAATTTCCCATGAGGGAAGGGGGCAGTGAGAGGAGAAGAGACAGACTGACAATCACCACAGAGATTACAGCACACTGTATGGGATTTGGGGGATGAGAAATTAGCACATTAACAAACATAAGAGGTTCTTTGGCTGAATTTATTCTGTGATGTGCATTCATTGGCTTTCAAATGTTTCATAAGAAATAGGTTTGCAGGTAATTCTATTTGCCCAGAAGCCTTCTAAGGTATTATTTTAATTTCTGTTTATGATATTTTAGTCATTTGTAATAAAATTTCACCAGCCAAAGTTAGCTATGTTAAGAAAACGTCAGTTTTTCCACATAGAAGCTGTTGCCCAAGTTTTCTTTGGTTATCTCTGTGTGAAGCTGCCAAATATAGCCATGCTAAAGGCTTTGGAAGTTCACGCTCTGTATACAATCAATAGGTATTTGCTAATGGTAGAACACCTTTGAAGATGCTGCCCATCCTTCCCTCGGTCATGCCTCTCAGATTGCCCCCCCATCACACTTCTTATATGCCCAGATTGTGACCTCATGTGCGTCAAACCCACTGAGAACAGTATTAGTTCCTGCCTGTGACAAACATGCATTATTCCCACAGACCAACAGAGAACAATTCCTCTAGTCCAGAATTTTATCTACTAAAAAAAAATAAATGTCTAAACTTTCTCTGAAATGGCTGCTCCAGAAAGATTGAGAGACATTGGGACGAAGAAAGTTGCAGTTGTCTTTCACCAGTGCTCTCTACATCAACAGCAACATAAGCAGCACAAAGGAGGAAATTATTTCATCTGGATACAGAAGAGACAAAGAGCCTATGGGGCAACAAAGAAAGCACCTATATGTGGAAGCCACGGAAGATAAAAAAATGTGGGAGGGGAGGGGAGGGGAGGGATTACACGTACATGATCTGCTGGTAATGAAACAAAGAAAAGAGGACAGAGTCAGGAATCAGTAGGACAAGAGGCAGAGTAGAGAAGAGCTGGCACAAAACCAGGTCTGGCTAGGACAAAAACCTGGGAAAAGCAATAAAAGGTCAAAAAAGACATCTGATGAAGAATTAATAGGGTCAGAAAATGCAGGCAGGCAAGAGCAGAAAGAAGGCTGGGAGGAGGAGAGAGAAAGAGAGTATTTCTTCTATAATGTCCTTATTAGGTCATTACAGGTGATCCTGATTCTATTGCTCCCTGAAAATTGGACCTCATAACCTTAACACTGTCCTACAATATTAGTCTGGTGCTCATTTGTTATTTTTCTGAAAAGAGGGTGTGAAGTAGTGCGTATACGTGTGTATTTAACACATAGTGTTTCCACTTCCAAAATTTCCCTGTCATGAAGTAATCTTGCAGCTACACCTTAAAACAGCAAAGACCTCAATCACACAAGGCATGTCTCACGTACCCTACCGTTTAATTAATTAAATAAATAAATACACCATCACCCCCCCCCCAGCTAAAAATCACATCTTAGCATCTTCAGCAACAGTAGCAACAGTTTCATGAAAGTTACCAAATGAATCCATCCAAAACTGTGAACTTTTTAATGATGTCGCTACTATGTTCTTTAAGCAAGGACAGATAACACTGTCCTTATGCTGCCTTTTAATGCTGGAATGAGGAGCCTGCTGCCATACTGAGACACACACTGCACTGAGGCAAAGCTAGAAAATGTTATTAGGAACACAGTGCCTAAATAGTTTAAAAAAATTACAAACCCACAGCTTTAAAATTACTTAATAAGGGCCACAAAGCACATTACTATGAGTATTAGAACTGCAGTTCCTGGTTCCCAGTTTTGATACGGCCGTTCTTTCAGCTGTCCTTAAAAGGACAATCTCTCAAATATTTATCTTTAAGGGTGCTTCAAGGACTAGTAAACATCAAAGTTGAATGTTACAGTTTTCTTATTCTTTAAAAGTTTAGGAACAAAAAATATTTGCCCTACTGGGGTAAAGACAGTACTAATGGAGGCTATTCACTGTGTTCATAATTTAGAAAATATTGTTTCAGTAATCAAACTTTAACGCTGCTATTTAGAACCTGAGACCGTAAGAGATGTACAATAAAATCCACAGATACAAATAGCATGATAATTCCAGTGATCAAAGCTTTGGGGTTTTGGTGGTTTGGTTTTTTTGTTTGGTTGGTTGTTTTTTTATATATATTAAATTACATATTCCTTTATTTAAAAAGAAAAGTATTCTTGCATTGCTAGCATTACTGTACTGTGAAATAGCATTTTTCCCCTTAAATACACTATTACCCGCAAGCATATGCTTTGTGTTTCTAAGTATCATTAATAAGAAAGTTGCATTAAAGCCCATTCAAGTAATGGGTCAATATACCTAGATCTGACACACAAAAGGACTTCTAAAACCAAGCTTGTCATTTTTTTTTGTTTATTTTATATCTATTTTTTTGCTCTTGTTCACCCTCCTTTGAAGTTAGTCTTCAAAGCTTCAATATCAATTGGAATGCAGCATTAAGGATTTTACGACACTATGCTACTTAAACTTTTATTGTTTTGTTGCGAAATCATAATCAGAAGGATTAAGCTCTTGTATTTGGCTTTTTGTTTCTCTCTTCCTTTTTTGTAATTTACTCTTTTCTTTTTAATTCCAATTCCAGCACACCATAAATCTGTATCACGCTCCTTTCCACATAGACAAAATAATGCAGTTTACACTTAAACATGCTCAAGAAAAATTAACATTCTTTATCATTTTCTAGCAGAGACAGTTAATACTCTCAGGCTACATTAATAGAATCTTTCTGCCATTGTAGAAAGTTTGATAGCACTCTTATTTCAATGTCTGAATTTTTCTCCTTTTTTTGACAAAGACAAATGATTGCCATCAATCAAGATCCAATCGGGTATACACAGAGTCAAGCAAATGCATCACTCTTTACTGGTTTTCCTGCTATTTGTGCAGGCTTTGCTTCATATTATTTTATAGAATGATCAAAAAAGCAGCCATAAGATAGATCATTCACACCCACTGTAAAATTAACTTTCATGAATAATGAGAGTTTTAAACCTCAGATAATGTATATGTTATACAGAAGATATTGCTGGAGTTCATTTCTGGCTAGAGATTATGTAAATGATACTATATGACCTTTATCATTACAAACAGGACATGCAAAACACATATTATTTCATACATCATTCTAAAGCAAGTCAGTACCTAAAGGAGAATCAGTCATTTATAATGTTCATGGTGAAGTGCTAAGGTTGCAAGAAAATGATATGAAGTACTTGTGATATTTTTGATTACTCCTCCCCCTTAACCTGTTACTTTTGTGCTCTAAACATACCAAAAGTAGCAAAAATAAAGTTTATCCCCCCCGTTCCTTTAAAAGAAAATTAGTGTTTTGTTTCTTGATAGAAAGATCATTTATCTCAAGACTAAACTATGCTGATAATAACCATTTATGTCAAAGCCAATGATGTTGAATTAATAGTAATAGAGCTACATTTACACAATGAATAAGTAGTTTCATTTTTTATGTAAAACAATATTTTAATTCACTTCCCTTATGTTGTTTCCTTATTACTGAACAATAAGCTAAGCAAAGTTAAATTGCTTAAAGACTTCCCAAAGATAAAAGGTACCATTCGCCGTGAAGGCTAGACAGTCGATACACATATGGAATTAATGATGAACTCTAGGAAAGATCTAGTCAACCAAGCAACACTCAGACTGCGCTGTTCCAGACTTCTCTTTTCTGCACCAACGAGGAACAAAAAGAATATGAAATGTGTTTTAAATTTTGAGACTTACAGTGTTCTTAAGTATTTAAGGGCCCATATCAAAATATCTAAATAAATATATTTATACAAAACTATACATAATCATTAAATATATACATACACACACACACTGAAATGTCATATAGCCATCAAAGAAATGCCTATTCCAAAGCATCAAGTCTTTGAGCAAGCAATAAAGTGAAAAACTGACTATATATTACTATGCCAGGAAGTATACTGTGCCACACAGTTTACTAGTTCTTAGTTCTCTGTATCTTTCCCACTCTCAAACCTTCTGTCCATCAGTTCTTTCATCCAATCCTAATAGAGGCATATTTTTCTGATAAACAGGTTCAGTAGCTTCTGCTGATCTACTGGATCACATCACAGCTTTAGATACTGATCACACACTGTGCTTTATGTAATGACAAGAGTGGATTTGGTTACATCCCCAATTTATTTCACACTCTGATACCGCTTCTCCAGTACAAGTACGCTTGTAACGCTTCTCCTTAAATCTCCACAGTCTTTCACTGCAATAGACTATTCCCCTTGCTACTCGGGTGGATGATCCCTTTTCATTGCACATCTGAAGGCACATAAGGGAGAAGATGTCTGGAAAAGATGACAGCAGTCTTCAGAGAAGAGCAACAGAGATAGTACAGAACCCAAATGACACTGAGCATCTCATCTGACTTCTCACAGATGGTCACTGATACTGTATTTCTCATCTTCTTAGTACCAAGTATGAAACTGTGGACTCCAAACTGAAGAACTGCTGGGTATCCAGAGCAACACTGGAAAGTCAACAGAGGCTTAACACTAAAAACAGTGTACTATGGCCAGATAATTTGAAAACCCAGCAGAGGACACTTAAGACTTTAATCTCTTCTGTGCCCCAGTCTGCCATCTGTAAAATGGGAATAATTATAAGTCACTGTAAAAAATTGCTCTGAAGAGTTGTGAAGTCAGATGATATCACAGAAGCACTCTGGAAAAGCCCACCGGCTTCTATATTCAGTATAGAATATAAATCTACTTCACAGTGTTAGAAACAAAATAAAACTTTAAGTAAAGTGAAGAAGAAAATTTTACCTCAGCAAGCAAGAGCTGGGCTACTGACTGAAATCCAAACATCTGAATAGCTGCTTAGCAGTTGTCATTCTGTGCACTAAGTGTTACAATGGTCTCCAATTAAAAACTGTTTCATATAACATGCAGGGCCAAAATCTGGTCGATTAAGCAATGTTAAGTTCTGACCCTCACTAAACTTTTGAGCTCTTGACTTTGTAACTTTAATAACTCTGTTAACATAGGGAACTGTGGTAGGGAGTAGGGGCATCTGTCTACCTGTCCTCCCTCCACTGGAGAGACAGAAAAGAAACAAGGGCAGTAAACAGAAAAGGTATAAAATAATAGAAATTAGCTATCACCCAAGAAAATCACAGGCAGTCTAGATTCTGTAGAAATCATCGCCAAAAGATCAGCTTTATGAAAGAAGATAAGCTTCTGGTTGGATGGATTTTATCATAGAACACTTCCTGCCTGTTTAAGGGAGCAGTTGCCTGCAGCCATCCTGATCTCTGCATGCTGCATTTTTTGAAACAAATTTGCACAGCAATTTTCTTCAGAAGGGTCAAGCTGGGGCAGACATCTCTGTGTGATACTCAGAACTTCAGAACTGCAGTTGAACTGCTGTGGCCCTTCTCCCACACACTTTAACAGGCCAGCACCCTTATCGAACCCACCTGAGAATCACCGAGAAATTCTGTCCTAACAGACTTCCCAATAGTATCACCGACATAAATACACAGCCAGGATGCAGACCAGCAAAAACAATACAAAAACACATTTATGTGTCAAATTACCCTGTAGTCTTATCTCACAGAAGCTTACAGCTGCATCTTGAGGCTAATATGCAGAGTTTATACCTGCATAACTAGAACAATTTTAGTATAAAAATATTATAACCCCATATGTAGATAGTTTTCCTTTCTTCCCTTCCCTCAGTGGCAGTTCTGTAAGTTCTTATGGGAGATAGGTATCCTTCATCTCACCTTTCTCTGAAGCCATTGCTTTAATCAGCTGCAGCTCCCAACTTCCAGAGCCCTCTGTTATTTTCACCCCCATTTCATGTCCCCCATCTTCCTCCTGGTCAAGAGTCCTTCTGTCTGTCTTCATGTTCCTCCCCACCAAGAAGGGAATGACTTTAGACACTTCTTCCCACTTTTCTTGCCATTTCTTTCCAAAATCTAAAATCGTACCATGGGGTTGAGTAGCAGAGGAACTGAAGTGTGGAAACATGGTAATTTATGTTGTCATTGACTAGTTTCTGTGTGTCTTTTACTAGGTCATTTGAAGCCAATATGTGTGCTAATCAGACACCAGGAGTTCCACGTACCACTCATTTTCCCCTCTCCAGTTTCCTAATTACCTCCGAAATATTAGTGTTGTAATCAGTCACGGCTATCACGCTTCGCCATAAAGTGGCTTTAGCCATTCTGCTGGAGGTGCAGTTGAATCAGTGGCAACAGCATATACCTTGACCAACAGCACCCAAAGAACAAAGCCAAGGGAAGAACTCTTCACGTAAAACAGAAAACGCTCTTCAATGCAAGATGTAAGCTGATCAGCAAGGTCAAATTACAGACCAAATAGTAAGGACTGCATTATGTATTGTAAATGTATTTTAACTCAACCACTGTGAAGAAAACAACCTTCTTTTTTGTCTTCCTTCTACCAGCCATGCTCCCAATGCACAAGAGTAAGCATATTTCCAAAATTATGTCTCATAAAGCATTGTCATTAGTAGGGTATTTTCCCTCCATTTCTCAAGTGCAGTTCCCAGCAACCATCCTGTTTACATTAGCTAGAGCAAATGCAAATATCCCCTCACAGATGGAGATATTAATCATTTTCTAATACATGCACCTGAAAAAAAAAAAAACCAAAACAAAAGATGGAGCGCATAAGAAGCAGAAATAAGGAAAACAATCTGTTTTACTTCTGAGCTATGCTTTTTTTTTTTCCTAGCAATATCTGAATATTCTCCTTTTCACTAGCATCCTAAATCTTTAGGGGCTTCGCTTTCAGATAATTTTCTAATATATTAAATGCCTCATAAATATACATATATTTAATACTATTGTGCCATTTACTTAATAGAGGTTATGCAGAATTTGCCTTGCCTATATTATAGACTCAAAGTCAGTACAATAAGGAATAAATTAAACGCAATTATTTTTGTATTTTGTCTTTAAATTGTATCAAAATAATCCTGATCCTCTGTTCGAGCAGATAAAGGCATCAGATATTCCAATGCAAGATAAAAACATATTACACTAGATTTAAAAGCAGTGTTACCTGAAACAAAATTGGCCACACAGTATGAAACAAATTAATGATGTCATGTAATGACATTCTGCTTGAACCAATTTACTTTTTTTTTCTTCCTACTCTTTTTGAAGCCTTGCCTTCTACTGTTTAAGGAAGCAAAACTTGTACTGTCATCAGTTCTGTTCAAACAGAAAAACTGCAAAGCCTAGACTCTTACACAAAAATAACACACTCTGAACACAAAAATAATTTACATAGTAAATTATAACATAGTTGCAGGATCAACTGAGGGCAAAAGTTACCTTGGTCAGGGAGAAAGGCATGAGAGTTCAACGTCTGGCTTTTTCTTTGACCTAAATAACTTTTAGATTGATGTCTAACAGCACATTCCATCATACAGTAAAAATAAGAGTTTATATTTCTCAATACTTGCTTGCTTCCTTGTTTATATATTTCAGATTTTTGACCAAACAGAAGATATGTAATGACTTAATCCCGAAAACACTTTTCAAATGGTACTATGTGTATATCATGTAATTGAATCAATAAATTTTCATGGCCCAGTGTTTACCTTTTGCTGCGGAATGAACTGTAGTACAAGAACTAGTTACAGCCATTATACTCCTAATGTGCCAAATACTATGGAGTCAGTTTGAGTAAACTCTACAAGGTTACAAGGTCAAAATAAAAGACTGCATAATTTATCAGATCAGGCAAATCATTTTGAAAGTACAGAGTTAAGTGCGGCATTAGCCTGAGATTACCGACTTTCATGAATAAAGGTTAGAATCAATGTTTATTCAGTCATACTATAGATGGCATGTCCTGTATAAACTTCATTCATTTAAAGAAATCCTTCCTGACACTGTCAGTACTTAAAATAGTGGAACATAAGTAATGCCTGCCGTTCTTTTAGGATTACTATCCCAAACCATCTAACATTGTCGGTCTTTCAAACTACCAAATCCTAGATCATCAAAAAATACCTCCAGTAACACTATCCCTTGCAGCAATGAGAACAGTTTTTGATTCCGCAAAGTTTGTTGACAAATTTAGTCACAAAAATAACACAATTATAAACTTGTCTATGTAATATAAACTTACTAAAACATGATGCGGTATCTTTTCGTGGCATATGAATAAGTGAAAAAACTAAGGAAACCAGCATGAAGGCCATCTAAAAACCATAATATTTCTGATTTTTTCTTTTTTTTTTTTTTTTTTGCAAATTTTACTGCTAGTCTCAGTTTCTGACCACTTTTACTTTTGGCCTCAGCATTATAACATCAATGGCTTCCTACTGCTCTTCACCAGTTAAAAATTCAGCATAGTTTTAGCAAGATGAACTATATGAGTAATGGTGAATAAAAAGGCAAAATAAAATCAACTCAACCGGTGAGAATAGATCCTCTGAATGCACAGAACCTAAATTGTTTTAAATGGATTTTTTTTTTTTAAATGACTGCTGGTTAGCTGAAGGTATGCAGGTAGAAGACCGGCTGTCCTGGAACTAGTATTTCATGCTGGAATTTATGAAGAAGCTAATCTATGGAGAGTTTTTGAAATTTTGCATGTTAAAAGGTGGAAACGGAAGGAAAAATGTGTTTGGGCCTGAGAATAGGAAAATATTTAAATAAATAAACAGCAGTACTAGGGAGACTGAAATGACAACAGAGAGGTACTAAGCCTCATCATACCTACAATGAAAAGAACACCAGTCAGACTATTTCACAGTCAAAGCAGTTTGTATTCACTACGGAAGAGGAAACTCAAGGGCATACACCCTGCGTAAAGGCATCTCCCTTAAAGGAACAGCAGAATCCACACATCCCTCAATTCCCTACCCTCTTCTCTTGAATGCAGCAGTCAACACCTGAAGAAATATTCTTTTGGGGAGCACTGCTGTAGTCTACCTTATGTGAAAAAAGAAAAAAAAAAAAAAAAACAAACAAACAAAAAACCCCAAACCAGCCACTCTGGCAATGCATAGGAAAGATGCACCTCATGTTTTGGCTGGTACTCAAGCTTTTATACTGATTCGCTATTCATGGTTTGGCCAGTCCTTCGCATGTGTAGGTAATAAGAGAGTTATAAGACAAAATTTAATAGAATAAGATGTTAACAAGTGCTTTGCATGTTTAGGTTCCTCAGCAGTAATTTCTGGTATTTTATTAATCTTATTAATATAAGCATGTATCTGTAATTCATGTATACTATATCCATGAACTGCAACATCCTTTCACACCATCAAGACTGTTACTAGAAGCACGTATTTAATTTCAGGGATGAATAATAAATAAGTTACCAAATGGAAAGACCTGGCATTAGCAATCAAATGAAGCAGATAAAAATATCTAACTACTCCACTACTCAAACCTGAATTAACAGTAGGACTCAGCACACACAGATCGTGGGTAAACTTGTTCTAGCAATCTGTAGATAGGGAGGATGCTGTAAAGGCATCCTGAATACAGAAATACAAACCTGAATACAGAAACCAACAGTTTTGTTTTCCCACATTATCTACACCTACTCCACCAGCAAGAAAGTACCCAGAGTAAAATAATTCAGTTACAGTTCATAGCCATATGCCTACTTTCAGTAACAAAAAGACTGTTTTTCAAATGGGCTAATCTCTACAGACTGGAGCACTGGACTGTGCTTACAATTACCTTTGAAGATACTTAGTGTGAAAAGCCAGGTAAAAATGGCACCAGCAAGCAAACTCCTGCATCACAAAGATAATGTAATTTCAAAAATATCATTTTTTCCCCCCATAGTTCTCCTCCTCTAATTATACATGTGCAATCGTATTTTTCAAGTGAAAATAGGAGCTACTAGAAAGAAGAAATGATGGCTATTTGCATAGAAGAATTTTACAGCATGTGATGAACAACTGCTGCTTTTGTAAGAGCTTACCAGGAGAATCAGGGAAGAAGGAAATCTTGTTTATTTTAACAGCAATAGAGAAATGAATCGTTTCAGACACACTGAAAGTGGGCATTTTGAATGAGTGTATTTAGTGAATTTAACATATAGAACCATGCTATGTATATCACTCAGATACTCTCATTACAGTTTTCTACTTGTTGAGAGAATAACGACCAATTGCACGAGAAAGTTGAAAAAAAATAAAAAAAGAAAGAGAACACTAAAAATAGGAGAAGATAAGAAGAAAAAAGAAATGAAGTAAAGAATGACGCAGTGTCACGAAGTTGAAGAATGACCAGTCCCAGAAAGTTTCCCTGTACCTCTTCAAGTACTCTAATACAAACTGTGGGAGGAAAAAGATATTCAGGGAATATGATGAAAATGTGGTGTTGGCAAACGATTCATAGTTACAGCAGACAGATGTACCATAAGACTAAGAAATAACCAAGTTCAAAAGAAACCCAATGGGATTAAGGATATGGGTCAAAGAGGGAAAGAGGGATTAAAGAAGAAACATGCCAGAAAGAAAACGTTTACAGTGAGCAGCAACAGAAGCAAGGAAAGAGAACATGCCCCTGAGCAACGCTGCTTAGCTGCCTGAAAAGAAAACCAGCTTCATTCGTCTGGGATTTCCTCTCATCAGATAAAAGTGACAGTAGCAGTGCAATCTGATTTTTGTATATAAAGGCACTCAAAAGATAACTATGCAAAGGAGAAACATCTGCTCAGCATGCAGCAGACCACCTCCACTCTGGCAGGGGAAAGGTATGATGGGCAAAGGACAAGAACGTCAGCAACAGCTGCGATCAGTGCTGACTGGAGAGACTCAATTATCTCTCTTCTAATCACTGTCTCACCCGTGTTAATAGGTATAGTGTGACAGGCAAAGGCCTATAGGTAAAAGGTTATATACGGGCAAAATTTCTGAGGCTATTATTTAATAGTTTGGAAAAACATTTCAGTAGTCATGCTACAACCTCCATATATATGAAGTACACAGATCTAGTGAAGAGAAATTAAGTGCAAATCCTGCTCTTCCACCAGGCTGTTCACAAGCAATAAAAAAAACCCCCTCAGGGTGAGGCAGGGAAAGAATATTTGAGATTTGCCAGAAATATAAGCTTGAGTCAATTTGTGATGAGTTCAAAAGAATACTGACAAGTTTCAAACACTTTTAATACAAAAAACTTGAATTAATGATGGATATAAGACACATCTTTTGATTATTACTGTCGTGGTTTGGGCTCAAACCAGGACATTTTCTGCAGAACATTTTTAAAAATCTGATTTCTTTACTTCAAGTCATCTTTATATATTCCTCTCAAGTGCAATACAAAACACAGAAATAATTTTATTGAGCAATTGATCTCTAAGCATGTTTACTTTTCAGGCTTTCATAAACTAGCAAGAACAACCAACCAAAGAAAAAAAAACCTAGTTAAATAATGCTTTTAAGATGTACTTATAATGCAATGAATTGTCTGTCCATGTAGGCCTAAATTATTGTCTGATCCGTTTTAACTTCATTTGCAAGCTGTTTGGGATGCAAAATAGGTCTTCTTCATATTTTGCTCATTATCACCCCAAGGGATTGTAACTGGAGTGGTAAACAAATGACTGGGAAGAAATCTCTTTTACAACCAATCATTACTTCAAATTGGCAGAAACCAGATTAATTTTTTTTTTTTTTAAACTTAAAAAATTCCAGAAATTTCTGGAATGGAACCAGACTTTTAAAAAATGAACATTTCCTGCAAAATAAAATTATGTTAAAACAACTCTGTTCAAAACACTGAATTCAATGAAGTTATCTTGATACCTCCTTGAGAGGTTATTTGAAAAAAAAAAAATCAAAAACCTATTTCAAAATCAAAAGAAACATTCTATTCTGAAAGTACAGAAACTGTATGTCTAATGAAATCATTACATGCTTCATTGCTGTCCTTTGCAGCATAAAAAAAAAAAAAAAAAAAAAATCACATTTGCATTGTTTTATTAAGTCACCCCTAACCAAAGAAGCAACAATTCCAATAGAGAGAAGTTCAGCTTGAAAATTCCCAGTAGCTCTAACATCAAGTGCCATGGCTTCTGTGTTTCATTTGAACCAGACAGCAAAATCCTCCTCCTGCCCACACGCTTACAGGGCTGATACAGTACTCCCAAACGCAGCTACCTCAGGCACGTGCCATGTTTTCCTCAGTGCGTTTTTAAAACACCATCCTTTAGACTGTTGTGTAGTCCTGGTACCAGAACGTTAAGAAAAAAATTCCAACTTCAAGTAAAGCCTCGAAGTCTTTGTTGACAAATTAAACTATGTAGGTTATGTCACAGAATAAGAAGCAGTCTTCTAAAATATTTCCCAGCGTATGGATGGCAGCCCAAAATACTATTTTAGAGTCTGTTGTTTTAATTCTGTTTTCACTATTCTTCCAAAGTCATCAGGCACCAATGCTCTAACACTGTGATGAAAATAGCCTAATATTGCCACTTCTCAATTTGAAAGCAGTGTGCTGAGTAAAAAAGATATTTTTAAAGCTATCACTGATTCTACGATTCTGAATGAGGCTATTGCACCTCTGCTTGTCTAGTGAAACTGTGATCTTTAGAAATGTCTTTGCTACATCCACCTACACTTATGGTTAACCTTTCAAGAGTGTGATGATATCAATAATCAAATTATTTTTCTTTATCTTTTTGGAATAAGCTCCTTATTGCTAAAATAATGCTTTGAAGCAACCAATAATATAACTGGAATTCATTTATGTGGATTCTAACTTCCCCATAAAATATGGTAAACACCTTGCAGCACTACCATATTGACTTACTTTAAGTAATATCAAATTTCCTAGTGTTTTCTCTTAACTAGAGAACGGCATGAACTAGATCAGAATAAATCCTATGCCGGAAATGTTTTAAGACAAAGAATCACCTCTTCCACTGACTTGAATGGGCAGATAGAGGGGAATGGAAGAAAATCTGAAAACTAAGTCAATTCAGTGTTGACAAGGTAGTCTCAACATTTCTTCTTCAAAGATTTTCTTTTTTTATCCTTCATACAAGGCTCACCAGACAGATACTTGGTCTGGTTTTACAAATGAGGCAAAACGAGAAACACACACATGCAGGAATTCTCCCTCCATTTCAAACTACAGTTGTCCTAATAGTACACTATGGCAAAAGTAACACAGACTTTCTGCTGTATCTGACAAAGAAAAGGTAGAAAATGTTGATCACATCTGTAAAATGGAAGGGAAATCGATCTGATGTTACTTGTTTACAATTTTTATTCTAAAATATTTTTGACTTTGTACAATCTAACTATATACATGCACCATTATGTCAGCTAGTTGTATTATTATTTTTTTAATAACAGAATGACGCAAGCAATTTATTCATGTAACAGAGAAATTAAATATAAGTCCTCTGGAAGCCCAATGCTAAAATTTCACATACCTCTGTCATCAGCCATTTATTTTTCTCCCAGTTTGGCTTGTGCAACATGCACAATGATGTAGTACAAAGCGCTAACAACCATCCCACATTGAGACACTTAGTTCTTCATTCAAAATTCTTGACATCGGGCACAAAGTAAATCTTTGTCTTACAAGAATATTATAGATTTGTAATATTTTTTCCTGCAGCATTTCCTTTTTTTCAGCAAATCTTCTCACTTATTTATAATTGGGTTTCCAGGCAGTCCAGAGTAGAAAGTACAAAGCTTAATAGTAGCTACTACAATCTGACTTCCTTCCAGCGTTGGATTCACTCTCTTACACAGTTCTCTGGATCCTTTATTTATCCGAGTTATCTTTTATGATCACTTCCCAAAAAATACTACAATATATTGTAAAATGAATGCACTTTTAGCATGAATAATTTACTGTATTTTCTCCTTATATGATCATTTTTCTATGGTCTCTTTAAACATTTCATATAAAACCTCAAGAGGTGGCATCTGCCCCACCTACTGTTAATGAATTCAGGTGCTATTATAACTGCCAACCTTGTAATGGTCTATTACTTTTTTCCTTCAGGAACATTAAATCCATTACGTATCTCTCTGTTCGCCTTACACCAAACAAACAGCTCCCTTAATTATTTCAATTTTACATCTTCACTCTTTGCTTCATAAATATGCACAACTTCTACCAATACATCTTTATCCAAAACACTTCAATAAATCAAGCGGTGACACTATTACAGACTCTTTCTACTATTTAAACTGTTTCACACGCGGAAGACAAGTATTTTTTTTGTGTACCACAAACATGAGAGAGAGAGGGTGTAGACAACCTAGCTCTCCAGCACTATATTCACAAATATGTCAGGAATAGAATTTTCCTGGGCACATACTAATTTGCTAAATATTTTTCCCTACATTTGGAGCAATTGAAATAAAAAGACCTTCATTACCATGGAAAAATGCAAATTTACAATCAATGTTACCATTATTGTGACAACTGGCAGTTTGTTCTACCCTATTAGAAGTCAGAGGGAAAATACTGTACATCCAGTACCAGTAAATCTGACTAATCAAAGGTATAATCCTTTCAAAATCATTAGAACTGAACGAAAACCTTAAGAAAAAAAAATAGATATCTATTATCACTGTGACTAAATAGGATTATTCAACCCTCTTGAGAAAAAGTTATATATTAAGTGAGGGTCTAAATTCTACGAAAATTTGTGGGAAGAGAAATGCAAATGGTTTCCTAATTATCTACAGCCTATTAACATGCAATCCTGATTACTAGCAATTAAAATCTCCTTAAATTTTATGACAAAAGTTCATTGAAACGTTGAAAATTATATGCTAATTATTGCACTGTAATGCACATGCATAGTGTGCATTCTGACTACAGACACAATAAATAACGGAATATTGTACACAGCGTAACTTGAAACTCAACTTAAAAATGCAACATGCTGATTTCATATTGCAAAAAACCTCATAACACTCATTAAACTATATTAAAGAGTCCTATAAGAAATAGCGGTTGTCAGTGTTATCCTATTGCAAGGTTATCAGTATACACTGAACAGTATAACAAAGTCTAAATAAAGAAATTAGTATTTAGATTATAAATAATTTTGCTTGTGTCTAAGCAACAAAAAAAATAAAATAAAATTCTGTGTTTATCCAAACAGTTAAACATCCTTTGGGGAGGATTTTGCAATAAATAGCCTTTTCTCGTTAAAGAAAATACATTTTCAGTTTCGCTACAGGAATCAAAGATGGTTTGACATTTAGGAACCCAAATTTTAAATGACTACTAATGTAACTCTTACTCTACAACTTGAGGAAACACTGAGCAAGTGATTAAACTAGAAAAATGGAAACAAGAATACCATTCTAGACTAAGATCATGAAACACCACCAAGCTTGTATGTTTGTTGTGATGCTTTGTCATGGTTTAGGCTGGGCTGGCCACCAAACAAACAATAGACACTCTCTTTAAACCAGGACATGCTTGTCCTCAATATCACATCCACTAAGTGCAAGATTTCATCATGGATTCAAATAAATAGTCCCTAAGTCCGCATGTAGACTCCTCAGTGAAAGATGGTAAGACACATGAAGAAGCTGCATTCAGAAACTGAGAAAACAGGTCAGCTGGTTCAGAGGCAAAGTATTGCATGTAAATATTACATGCATCCAAGGACAGAGAAAGAAAAAATACAAAACTCGTGTGAGAGTACAGAAAGATGTAAAGAAGAGGGCAGTTAGCAAGAAATAAATACACTAAGTGTGGAGCAGACAGAAGAGATTCAAGCCAAAGAAGGCTGTGATCACATGTAAACTGTCATACGTGCCATACATATGTTTCACACAGAATAACTGTGCTAGAAAATTACACTGGAAGCATCCCTCAACATTATCATCCCTTATTCTGCATCAGTTACTTTCCACGACTTAAAAAAACCCAGCAAAAATAAATTCTTCTTAAAAAAAAAGAAGATATTATTACCTTAATAATGATTATTTAGGAAAACCTGCCTCTTAGAGCTTGCCTGAATGGGACCTACCTTTCTCCCATTTCTGCTCTACATGTCACACCGCCTCTGATTTTGTAGCACTGGCTACTGTATTACTACTACAAGTAATGATATTTTGGAACCAATCTTGTGGATGAAAAAAAGTTCTTCCGTAAGCATTTAGCTAAAAACTTTAAAGAGATATATTGAGCAGGAGATTCAGAAGAGAACAAACACTAGTCTAGCAACATCTCTTTGTTCTTTTATGACAAGCCATTTTCCTTTTAACACACTTCAGACCATTTTTATATGCTAAATAGACTAAGCATTAGGGGTGCTGAATAAAGCAAGGAGTCATACCTGTCATTATTAACATATTTTCATACTCTAAAAATTACTATTTTTATTCCTTTAGAGAAGGTTCTTAGATAACCTGCAGCACACAAAGACAGAATACCTTCTGGGCCACGCACAACAGAATGGAAGGGGTTAGAGATAGGGAGGCCAGGAGGAAAAGAAAGGTCTGAAATAAATTGCTACTTCTCTGCACAGATTTACGTGCACACTGCTACTGAATTCTAAGTGGGGGAACAGGAGGTGGGATCTTTAGTTTTAGGTTTGGTATCTCCCACAGATGGCTCAAAATTCTATACACAAAAATATTGTAAATTACCCTAAATCCCAGAATAAAGTTCTGCAGAGGACATATGACAAAGGGCTGCATCTGTAACTTAACAGAAGCAGGAAAATCCATTTCCAAAATCCATTATTTAATTTTTAAAAAGACTCTAAACTACAGGACGAGCTTAGCTATTCGAAATCCTTCGCAGCTATCCTTAAAAAAAACCCAGCTAATATGTTTGAGTTTGAGATGCAAGTCATACATTTGAGATTAGAACGAGGTTGTAGGTCACAAAGCTGTCTCAGCACAGGGTTCAAATATAAACATACATAAACTGGCTTACATGTCAGACTGGAAAGATTTAGTACCTTGACATGTTCTGAAAAATATATAGGGACACCGAAAGCAATAAATATAAACCAAAAAGTGGCAATCATATAAAGTCATGAGAGTTTAATATTAATAGAAGAATCTCAAATTTACACATTTTCCCCTTGGTATAAAACCCAGATTCAATTTCGCTGAAAGATGTTAAGTTACAAGAGAAAAAAATATTACAGAATATGTACGTCTCTAGATTCCTTTACTATTTGCAAACAATTATTTTGGTTTTATTATGATAATATGGTAACAACAGGAAAAACTGGGGTAACGTGGATTCAGAGCCAGTGAAAATGAATACATGTGGCATTCAGCCTCGCCTTTGACTTTCACGTAGCTTTAAGGCTGGGCCCAAAGGAGAAATCATTCATACAGGGATAACGAAGTAATGTAGTCAAGATCAGAGTCATTTTACATTATGCTTATCTTAACAAGAATACATGTCTTTCCCAAACAGAAATAGATACTAACAATGCTAGCCTGCTGATCCTCCTCTCAAAAAACAGTCCTAAGGAAATTTAACAGAAATGGTTACAGGGGTTCTCTCCTCCCCAGAATGTAAATATACAATCACGTACTTCAAATTCAATCTACAATTTCATGTTAGTTGAAACAAAGTACTTTATACGCAAACTGGGTTCAAAAAGATATATCTAATACTTTCACTCATTGTCATCAGCAAAAAAGTAGTAGTGCTTCCAGGAGCTTTTGCACTTCATAAATTAAGAGCTGATGCGGGGGAGGGTAGGGGAGACAGTACGCTCATGCAAGTGAAAGCATCTAGTGTTAACAGATAAAATAAAAAAAAAAGCTAAAAACATTCACAAATAAAAAATAGTGTTTACCAGACACATGAAAAACAATGAACTGGCATTGTGTGTTTTGTTCTCTAGGACACTAGGAAAAAAGATAGATAAAAAGTATGCTAGGTGTTCATAAAAGGTAGAACAGTTTTTTAAAGTTAGTCTTACAGTTATTTTTCAAGCCCTTAGTTTTAGACTCTAATGTTTTATGTGCCGTTATTTTGCTTTTACTGCAAAAGGAAGAGCTGGCTTCCAAAGATAAAGGAGATTTTTGGTAAATGGTGAAGGTACAGAAATAAATGACCCACTTGGCTAGTGTGTAATTACACTGGCTGAGATTGTAACAATCTATCACATGAAGGAGGATGACACCACGCTAAGGGGTTAGTCAAAGGAGATAGCCTTTGACTAACTACTGGACACAGGCGATCGATACTCCACAGATATTGTTCTCTCAAAAAAACAATTGAGTTCTAAAAAAAAGTTTGAAAATAGATTCCTCCTTTTCTCCCAGATAGCGATCAGAGACTCTCATCTTGACCTTATTCTGGAAAAGCAATGCTTTCTTAAACAGGTATATGGAACAAATAAATCCTTCAGTGTCCTGGAAAGCATTTTTACGTACAGGAGTTCTACTCTGAGCTCATTTTCAGCTTTTTTTGTTTGGATGAGCTACTCTAATCAACAAATCAGAAAGCACATATTCACTGCGAATGAGCCTGCCATTACATGTTTTGCATCTCTCATTAAGAGCATAAAGAAATCCAGTAAGAACAGGAAGGCAGAGAGCTTAGACTGTGAGGATGTAAGTAATCACATAGTTTGCACTGAACTAACAGCCATTACTCACATCCTGTGGTGATGAATACATTGCATGTAACAGTTACACAAAATATTCTTTTGCAGTATTCAAGTTAAAAAGATATATATATATACATATATATTGCTTTTAGCTGGGAGAACAATGACTTTTGAAACACGTATTAGCACCGCAGGGAGTGCACTCTCCCCAAGTTTGCATATGACACCAAACTCGGGGGGGACCGGTCAATACGCTCAAGAGCAGACCAGCTGTTCAAAGAGACCTGGACAGGAAGCATGGGCTGATGGGAACCTTATGGCATGCAAGGACAACACAAAGCCCTACACCTGGGAAGTAATAACCCCTTGCAAGAATACAGGCTGGGAATGACTGGCTGAGGAACAGCCCTACTGAGAGGGTGCTGGGGGATCCCGAGGATACCAATAGCATCCTGGGCTGCATCGAGTGGAGCACAGCCAGGAGGTTAAGAGAAATTATTATCCCCAGTTAGTTAGCACTCATTAGCCTGCATCTAGATAGTCTGTGCCCCTCAAACAGGAAAAACGTAGATAAACAGAAATGATCCCAGCAGAGGGACCCCAAGGTGGCTGGGGACTGGAGCACATGCCATGTGAGGAGAGGCTGAGGAAACCGGGCTTGCTCACTCTGGAGAAGACAAGGTTTCAGCAGGACCTAATAGCACCTGCCAATACCATCAAGATAGAGTTGGGCTCTTTAGAATGGTGTGTGGTGGCAGGATGAGAAAAAAATAGAAGTTCCAGCTGTATTTTTATTTTATTTTTTTGTTAGCTATTATGACAGTAAGGCAGTGGAATGGGCCACCCATAAAGGCTGTGCAGTCTCCTTCCATCCAAGTGGTTTTCAAGGCCCAACTGGATAAAGCCCTTAGCAACCTGGTCTGATCTCACAGCTGATCCTGTTTCAAGGGGCAGCTAGGTGACCTTCTAAGGTCCCTCCCTACCTGCATTATTCTATGATTCCATTAAGAATTTTAATACTAATAGAAAAAAATATTGGGGGGGGGGGGAGGGGGGGAAACAACTTTTTGAACCAAATTGAGCGAGACCAAACTGGACTATAAACCCTCCAGCAACAAAGGAATACAGTTTGGGGACTTCAGAATTACGAGAATGTTTGACTGACTTCTGTTTTCCCCAAGCACAATCAATTTTATCAGAATATAAGGACTATTCAGCAACCTCCTACCTCGAAAATACTTGATATATATATATATGAAAAGGATAAGAAAGTATTTCATATCTGATAACACCAAATTGCATTTTTAAGAAACAGTAGGCTGAGTCACATACCGGATAACTCAATAATAGCTTTTGCATTTCATCTTGGCAACAACTTCATTACCAAATAGAGCACACAGATCTATGCAACAACTGTTTTAATTCAACATCAACCTAGAACATAAAATAGCAATATAAAAACTGATTTCACCTACAACCTGCTAACGTCATTGAGTTAATACTGTTCATTACCTACATTCGCATTTTACCCATCTTACCGCTTTCTGAAAAAGAAACAATTGTACAATTTATGTCTTTAATATTAAAAATAAATCAAAGAGTAATATGGATAAGCCAGCATGCCACTGTCCATTCATAACCCACTAGGGAGCACGTGATGCAGAAGCTGATGTAAATGAAACAGCAATTAATGTATCTATGACATAGAAGATGTGCTGTTGTTTCATTAGAAGGGGTTAAACTATGACATCAGTCACAAACGTCTATGTACTTCCAAACAGAGATGCTGACTGCTTTGTTTTGCCTAGGATTTCACAGTAAAATAGTTACTGCTAATTTTCTGCTGTCAGTAACATCTTTTCGGTAGCACAGATGTAGCCGTCGAAAAACGCACCACCCGTAAGAGAAACCGATGTTTTTCCCTAACTTGCTAGTTACAAGCGGGTTCCCCTCCTTTCCTCATTTCTGTCCATGCTGCTCCACAAGTGACAAACAAATATACTAGACCCTCTTGCTTCATATATGTCTAGGTAGGTAGAAAAAAAAGCCAAAACTGGCTTCAAAATACACACCAAAAAGTGCTGTCTGTACATGATGTGGAGTCTCCACCCCCCCAATTGGTACCTGACAGTAATCCCGAAAAGAACTCCCTAAAGAGCTATCCAGGCTTAGCAAGGCTGGAGAAGGAAGGGACACACTCTCCTCTTGGACCAAAAGTATGCTTGTCTGGGAACACATGTGGGGTTTTTTTTAAACATAATTGTCATAATAGGTGGATTAAAGACTTGAATTGTAACAGAAGAAAACACGCAATTTTAAAATACATGTAATCAATTAAGTAGATAAACAGTAGAAAGACAGCCTCAAATGAAGCCACATTCACATAGCAGGAAATGTATGTTAGCATGAAACCATTCCTATGTCTACAACATAGTAAACAAAAAAGCAGATAGCACCAAACACACCGCTAAGAACATGCAAATAGAAAATGCTCATCCAAAAAGAAAATACTGAAAATCACTTCCTCTGGTTAAGATGAGGGTATTGATTGAAGTGTATTCTCTCATTGATTACTTTTCTATACAGCCAAAAACCACAGACTGCTATGTAGCTAATGATATTAAAAATTAACTCAGCTACCTTTCTGTTCTCTTTAAATATATTCAATGCTCCACTAAAAGGTTGCTGTCTAAATTTACACTTTAGCTAGGACAAACCAATAGTTTATTAAGCAGTCTTTACTAGCTATATAATAAAGCCCCAAAATGTCAAGACAGCAAAAAATTCTAGTCCTGAACTTGAACCAGAACATCTGACCTGAGCTGACGGAACTTAAAACACCTCCCCCTGCCCCCAACTGCCTCAACTCCTTGGGGAAATGGGAAGCTAGAATAGTACCCCAAAAAAATTCTCTGTTTACACTCTATGTTTTGAACTTACTTTGTTAAAATATCAAGACAAAAGATACGAGAACAATGAAGACCCTGGCTAGCGTATTAGAACTAGAGTATTTATTTCCATAGAATAAATTAGTTGATACAGACGTGCTATGCTCTAATGCCATAATCCTAATTTCAATGATAAAACATTTTAGTATTCACATGCCAAAAATCAAAATGAGTTTACAATTCAGGCATAACCTGAGACTAACAGATCAACAGGAGTAGGTGTGCATCTAACATTTTCATGTCTGCTTGTTTTTTCAGTTACATGTTTGCTTTTTGTAATTCACTATGCTGAAAAACCTTTTATTCTTTTATGCTGATTCTGGATTAAGGATTTTAGGATATTATAAACTGTCATAATCAATACTAAGAAAAAAATTCAGCAGCTGGACCTCCTGGAAGGATCACACAACAGAAAATATGTTCAAAGCTTTTCCTCTTTTAGTAAAGATTAATTTCATGAAGTATGAACAGTAGAATTCTGTACTTCTTAATGTGAAGTTTCTTGCCTTTCCTTGTTTCCTAGCCATTAGTTGCAATAATAAAATTCAAAAGTTATGTTTGCAGCACTGTGCCAGCTGCTGGTTAGCAATTCTGTTCAGAATCAGGAATTATAAGAATCTGCATTACTACAATACGCATTTAATTCAGCAATTTAAAAAGGCCCACACTTTTACATATATATATAAAATAATCAGAGAATATTAAGAACTCTCATGCCTTGAAAAAATGTTTTTGATGGTTTTGTTATTTTTTTAATTTGTGTTTGGGGATGTATGAGGTTGAAGCAGGAAATTACCTGTCCTGTGGAAAGGAAAGCAAAAATAAAAGTGTGTAAAAAAAGCTAAAATATGAGATTCTTTTTATTTTTCCACTTAAGTAACTACACAGATTTTTCTAACGTTTCATATGGGAATTATCTGGGTCAGATTACAGCCCTAAAGAGATTTTTAATTTGCTGTGCAATTGCTGAAAAAAACGTATATATGTGTGCATGTGTGTGTGTATATTTTAATAGAACTCTGAAAACTTCAACTTTAGCAACGTTTGAAAGGTCATACAACCAAGTAGTACCACAGCATATGGAAAACTTTACCAACTCTCCTATACTTTCAGCTATTCATATACATGTCAGATTACTGTTATTCTTGTTAATCTCAACAACAACATTTAGCCTTTGAAAAGTAAATGTTATCATAAAATGACTTTGTAATTATTTCTCTCACTTCTGTTTTGCACAACACTTCCATTTCCTTTCAGATTCATCACTTTAGACCCTCTGCAGTACTGGAGTTGCCTACATGAAGCAGTACTTCAGCATAAAGATTACTTCTACATCAAAGAAAACATTAGCAAAATGGGATTTTTCAAAATTTAGATTCAGAAATTTTTTTTTCATTCCTGTAATCTGTTATTCTTTTCTTGGCCCATTTATTTTACAGTTTATTTCTAAATAATTCTTTAACTAGTTAAAGCAGAAGTAAAAAATAACATAGGATATGATTTCTAAGTAATCATTGTAAACCATTAAACAGCAACATAAGGTCCTGAGAAACTAAAACTAAACACCTACTTTTACTTATACTGGTTCAGAGCTTTTGACTGTTCACTATATTCTTTGAACACCTTATCCTCATTAGGCTGTCAAGATACTACCTCCTTGAATCTCACCACTGTCCACCCCTTCACCTTTTTTCTTAAGTTTATCATACCGAACAGATGTACCAGTAAACCGGTATGTAACATAAGCCCTATCATGAATACAGATGTATCAACAAACTGTGAATTTGGTTACTGACCAGTCCAGTCTGCAGGCCTTGCATGCTCCTGACGATCTACATTAGTCAAGAATATGGGAAAATACAATCTTTCACCAACACTGGCAACAGCCTGGGCTGTTGATGCAATTACACTGGCAAGACTCACCTTTTGCAGAGGTGCTCTAATTTGTTTAGGTAGCTGCCTTAAGTCAAAGCAACAAAATTCCTGATTTCTAGTACAAACTACAGATAGGTTCATACAACAAAATTATCCTTGCAAAACTATCAAGGTATGGGGGTTCTGAAGGGCCAGAACAATACAACCTGTCCTTCCCGTGTTACAATACATAAAGCCCCCATCAAACTTTGTTCATGCTTCCTGATAAAAACCTATGAATGAACAGTTGTCTGTTACTAATACATAGAAAAGATACATAACTGGCTTTATTTGCAAAAGTAATAAAGGATAATATGATTTTTCTTTTTTAAGATATTAAAGAAAAAGTAATTTAACTATCACCACAATGTCTCACCAGCACAAGTTTCACGTCTGCCATCTACACTTTAACAGTGTAGCATGTGCACTGTTTTCAAAGACTTTGCATAATTATATTGTACCTCTATCACTGTATACACATAGAAAGCAAAGAATCCGGCAATTCACCTATACCAGTTTGAGCAAATCAGCAAATTCATCTTTGCGCTAGCCACATGAGACTTTTTGACAGCATAACAGCAATACTAAGAAAACTAAAGCTGGGGGAGGGAAGGCTTGTTTGTTTTAATGCCATTTCTGCAATAGTAGCCAGCAGATGCAAGAATATAATTTAGTAAAAAAAAAAAAGTCCCTAGGCATGATCCATTTAATTTGAAAAGTATTTATTATATTTGTGGGGTGGGATGGGATCCCCCTCCCTCTCCTTTTCATTTTGAGGATTAGTCAGTATAGCTAGACTGACAAACTTTTCTTGTTCAGGCAAGGCTTTATGTTCCGTCTTACCGCAAACTTAGTCTCCTCTCACTCTGCAATGGCTTCAAAGACCTCTGTTTTGACTGCTTTTCTCTCATTAACGCCCCTCACCTAGGCAATCACTTTAGCACATCTATAGTAACTTGCAACTCTCCTCTCTTGCCACCTTGTTCAATTTTTTTTTTCCCAGGCACCACCTCTTCAAAGTCCTGTTGGTAAACATTTCTGAAACCAAATTCTTTATCGACCATTCTTTGTCATTTCCAACTCTTCCACCGCTGTCAAAACTAGTTCCTTCCTGTGATACGGCCTTGAATTAAGGGCATTTTGTTCTCAACTACCACCCACATCAAAATGGAAAACCGACTCCAATCTCAACAAGTACAGTCATAATTTTTTTCTGTTCTCTCTCTCAAGATTTTTATTGCAGAATTTTTGCACTGTTAGAAATAGAAAGTACTTCTATGTTTGCACAATGAACATAAATAAGCTTTTTACTTTTCTCTAAGCACAGAAAAAACTGAATCACAAAGATGAAAACAACATTCTGCACACACCAACTAAAGAAGTTCCCTTTGCCTGTTTTCATCTGGGATTCATTTTAATCCTTATGGAACTGAGGTATGTCACTGTGCCCTTTCCCCAATAAAAACTCTTAAACGTCTGTTTGCATATGCAAGTCATGTTTCTGTCTGAGCACTGATATGGGCTGTGGAAGATGAGAATTATTTTTTTTCCTAATTTTTTTGATCTCAGATGAAAAAACTACCTACCACCTCTCCCCTAAGAGAAAATCTCCAAACACCCTTACTTTGCTTCCAGTAAAAGAGGGATTTGAAGACCTGGCCTCCGCACATCACATGCAGACAACACACCTATCAGTTTATTAATGGACAAGCATAACTGCTTCTTCCTTTCTTGTCCCCATAAAGACCAAGAAGCTCTTCATTAAAAGGACTCAGCAAAATAAGGAAGTTTTGGGAAACAACAACAAATATATTATCAAACCAGTATTCAGTTGGAAATCCTAATCAACTTCAATTTGAGCCCTCAGTTGAAATTAAAAAAAGGTTCTTTACAGTCAAGGAAAAATTACTTCAGTTGGTAGCAAGATACAGACTTTTGTTATAAACAGTGTGTCACTAGAGAAAAAAAAAAAACCACAACCCAGACCTACACGTAATTCAGTCATAGATAATGCACTGTTCAAGGCCAATGTCCAATGTCAACTTCTGTTCCAGTGGGTCACATTATACAAAACTCCCTACAGAAGTAATGGAGACGCTGTCTCCATTGTGGTACTGGTGGCCCAGGAGAACATCCTGTGCACTCAGCCATTAACACATTCCACCCGCTCATCCACTACTGCTTGCAAGTCTGAGTATATGAATTCAACAAATGGAACTACATGGAACAAGACAAGAACAGTAAAAGCTTGAAAAAAAATTAATGGCACTACATTAAAAAAGAATCGAGCTAAAGTACTCATTTAGAATATGGATAAACTCAAGACTTCATCTCTGCTCCACGTTGTATCACAGGAGCATCAAGTCTTCTTTCCTTATTGTCCTAAATTTTTAAATGCAGTCCTTGTATATTTATTTAGTTTGCTTTGGAAGGTTAATGCAGTTTAACTTCTCATAGTTTTCACTTTAACCTTTGAGATATTGTTTTAAGACATTCTTAAAATGTTTTAAGGCATCTTTCTTTACAGATGAGACATTTTGCCCTTCAAACTTTGTAGGCTCCCTACTTACTCGAACATTCTCCTTGAAGAAACTGTTCATAAAGTTAAGCCTGATCCACACTCACCCTTCATGATCAAGAGATAAACTCTAGAAATGTTTGCAATTAAGAAAACCCAAGGATTCAACTGCATTTAACCTTGCCGACCTCTCTAACCACCTTCTTTAGTCCACAAATTTCACCTTTTTGATTTAAGAACCTTCAATACAGACTTGGGTTTGTTGGATGAGCTTGTACTACTACAGCCAAACTAAATCTCTGAGACCTGCTGTTCTATAACAACCTTGTTACTTTGCAAAATCAAGCTAATAAATAGTATCACTACAGCTAGTGAAGAATTAAAGTTATAAACAAATAATAATGTAATGGAACCTCTAAAATGAGATTTTTTTTCGTAATTATTATCTGTTTTTA
>CM020441.1:75852297-76044797 GCA_009819605.1 Sterna hirundo
CTAAATGCTGGCTGGTATTTATTCAGCTGAATTATTAGAATAGCATCGCTCCTATACTTAAAGTTGTGTCAGCATTTCCATTATGAAGCTTGGCACTTAAGAAAATCAACCCAGAAGCAAACTGGTTAATAAATAAAAATAACCCAAATAAATCAAATTAGCTTTTTATAAAGTTAAATGGCTTTTTAAAATTCTGACTATTTAAAAAGACGTTGAAAAGAACAGAGATGCTAGTAACAAACCGTGCCAGAAAGCATTCAGGATGCTTTCATACTGATAAATATGAAAAAATGTCCGTTGAGAAGCAGTTAATAATTTTTCTCAGTATGTATCAGAACTGGGAATTATTTCATGGACAATTTTGTCACTTTGAAGTTGTTTTCCTATGTAAGGACGGAAATGGACTTTTATTTTGAATTTCAGATAATTTCTATATTTGTCATCTTTTTTTTTATTAGAGGCTGGTTTCCTATTACAGAATTTCAGTGAACTGAATATCTTGATAAGGATTTTGACTAATATGATTAAAAAGCTTTTTCTCAATAATTACAAAGTACTGTTTTATTTGAAAGATATTGACACTCTCCCGCGTATTTAAAAAATAATTATTTGCAGTCACTATAAAAAATTGCTGTATGCTTCTACTCAGGCAATATGTGTGTATCCACACTTTCAGTCCTATTAAATTGACACTACTCTGGTGTGCAAAGTTATGCATTTGAACGGGTTTTTGAGAAATTATTGTCGATTCCTTCTCCTGTAAGCAACAGCTACAAATCCCAAGTACCGAAAATTGCTAAATCTCAATGTACAGAAGGACCTTTGCCAGAATTGCAGATGCGTTTTCCACATCCGCAAAACAACAGCACTGTAGCTAACCCAGGTGCAGACGGTTCACATTTAAAAATAGTAGAATTATGTGGGGAGCGTGGCCCTGATGATCCAGTTGCTTCTCGGGATGCCAGTTCCTTCGCTCCAGGCATCATCAGACATTCATGCAGTCTTCGGCCCCATGTCCCACCACCTCATCCTCCTTAGTGGGAGGTACATTTTTCTTCTCTAGTATTTAGTTAATTCACAATGCTCCTCAATATGTCCTCCTAACGATATTCCTTCTTGTCTTGATGCCAGGACTTACTTCACTCCGTATGAACTGCCCACAGACTAGCCCGCAGGATGAGAGAGACAACCCACGGATGTCGCTGTGTCAGCATTCTCCATCACTCGCTCCAAACCAAAGCATGAAAGCCCTAACACTTGTAGTTACAGAAAGGTTCACGCACAGGACAAACTCATTGCACTGCCACAATATACACCCTGTTATTATTGATAACTTTATGACAGAGCCTAATGGAAAGCTCTACCTCATCGTTCATGAAACTGCGTTAGCAAAAACATTCGTAACATTGGTCCTGACATGTCTGGGATTACGTTTAATGTGCACGTGACCTGAAGAACCCCCCTGATACACGATCATGATGCTAAGATGTTTATTTATTTATTTTTCCTCATTTCAAATGGTGAAGATGATTAATGCCGCTACCTTTACTGCACTGACCTCTGCTTTCTGGGGGCTGTCCTTGGAGGACATCCATTTAAAGAAAATGCTGATAAATCTAATCTCTCCTCCTCACGCTATGCAAATGATGACTCCGTTGGAACGTGCGAACACCTACTTCGTAAGTGTGAAAAGCTGCTGGAAGAGACTTAGAGACTCCAGTGGACACAACAATAATCCTTATAAGACAAAAAAAGGCTCCTATAAGCCAACAGTAGTGATGTCAAACACTACATCTTTGAAGAACAATACAGCACACTTCATATCAGCTGATAGAGAACGAAAACACAAGCGGGAACCCGGAATTTTCAGGACATTGTCTTTAAAATGAGGATGAGCTGGGGAGCATTTCTGGGGAACACCAGCAAACCCACACGTTTTACACAGGCAAAGCCTCCATATTTGATAGCTCTTACTGCAAGATCTAGAAGAGTATTCTGTGTTAAACAAATGAGGCAGATTCTCTATTTCCTGCCCCCACCCTCCAATTCTCAAGGAAATTATGATTTTCTTGGACAGTAATTGTCCATCAGAACGATCCACCATGCAGTTCCTGTGAACAACCTCTGGTCTCTACAGAGTTTCTCAGAAGCTTGGTTACAGCTAGACTTGAGAGTATCCCATTGAAACATTTGCGGAGAGCCAGTCTGCGGTTTCCCTTAGGATACTTTCGTCTGTTACTGGCACTCTCTGCTCCAGACTCTGAACAAGCTTTCTGCAAAATCTGCTTTTGGTGGCTGCAAAAGCACACAGATCTTTACCAAATATCCATTTGCAAAGTCATCATTTTGCTCTCGACAAGTTCCTGGGATTGTATTTTAAGAAGCTTGTATTAATTTAATTCTTGTTTTCTATACACGTCCACACAGACGGGCTTAAGGGGAAAACGTAGCTCCAGCACACTGTCATTTTTGTGTTGGGAAGGCTTTTTCAAATGTAAGAGTTCAGTATAATCTGCAAAAAGCAGACAAACTAGGTGAACTTGGTCACCTCTGGTAAACAGCAGCATGCGCTGAAGGCTAAGTGGTGCTATTGTCACAACGGTGGTCCAAGCATGTAAACGAGGCGAAGATAGCAAAAGGTAATATCTTTTCCAAGTGTGACAGAAATTTGTCATTGTTTTTCCAAAATGTGTCAGTTGTTCCTAGGAAAGAATAAAAAAATGAAGATAGTCTCCCTGTCACAAATCACGCCTTGCTTGCCGTTGAAACCGCTCTTTGTACTGGCAGGGCATAAAACATCTTTTGCCGTTATTTCTCTCAACAAAGAACAAGGGGGACGGTGGAAAAGATGGGGGCGCAAGTTAACCGCTCCTCGTCGACTGAGTCATGGTTACCTCTAGTATGTAATGTAGCTTAATGCAGCACACCAGTTAGGATACGATATATAAGAAGGAGCTAGAACTACTAGCCAAAATTTGTTCCAACCCAAACAAACTTAATGCTGGGTTGCATATTTGGTCGGCTAAATTATGTCTGTATTTAATTTGCACATGCCTGTGTGTTTCTCTGAGTCAGCTGGACTAAGAAGTGAGACATTATAAGAAAGCTTGCTCTCGTGGTATTCCCATCCGACTCAAAAGTAGGTAGCATCCAGACCTTCAGAAAAATCCTTTGGGTGAGATTTCCCACTGGCTTTCCATCCAGACTGAGGAGGTTCCGGATTCACAGATCCTTAGCCGAAATGAAAACAAGAACTTGACACCTGAGCCTAAAGGTCACTGACCCAAAGGGAGCCAGCGGAGGTGACCCCACGCTGTGTGCCGGCTTTCTCAGAAGAGAGGTGCGGGGGGAGGGACCTTGCCAGGGATGCTGCAGCTGAACACAACGGTGCACAAAGGGGACAGCTTTGGCTCCCGGATTTGCCTCGCGGTCCTGTGTGAGGCCTTCCAACTGACGTCGTGCGCAGCTCTTGAACCAACGCTTTTGCACAGGGCTGAACGTCACCTTCCAACCCCCGTGACTTCTCTCAGGGACACTTGCCAGCCTCCAGAGCAACTGCTTCGCCTCCCCGTTTCTGACAGACATAGCATCTGAGCAGCGGGCTTCATGCTTTTGAGGTTTTGCCTTGTTATTGCAAAGAATGAAATTACCTGTCAGGGACATTTGCCATGTAGTTTTACCACCACAGCAGAACTATTTTAAATACTACTAGATTATTAAAGTTCTCCTTCAGGAATACTTCAGAAATAATTTTGCTGCCCTCTAGCCTACTGTTGAAATCTCTCTAGCGTGCCAGCATTATCCTCCAGGAATGCTTCTGAAATAGCTTTACTCTCTTTACTGTCCTTTTCATTACTATTGAAATCCTTCCAGAATGCTAAAGTTAACCTTCAGCAAGATGCCAGAATAACTTTCACATTCTGGAAGGGTTTCAATACTGATTTAAAGGATATCAAAATGCAGTTTTATCTCTTTTTTTTTTTTTTTTTTTTTTTTTTTTTTTTGTTTCAGAGTAAGGATTGTGGCAGTAAAAGATAGATGTATGCACTTCACTATGTCGTGTTTCGTGTTTATATAAACACGTATAACCACTCAGGCTGCAGTAATAGTGGTCCTGGAACCCAGAGAAAGTTATTTTTAAAAGGAGCTTCTAAAAATTGCCAAAGCATGAACTGAGGTGACAGCAGGGAATGTGGTTTTGTTTGCTTAATGGACCTGCAAGTGAATTCTGCTGATCTTACTCTGACAATGAAAGTTTTGAGGGCAGGAGCCAACTTCTTTGATTAAAATGAGAAAGATCACAAACCTTTGCCCCAAACTCTGACTGAACCCAAATTAAATCTATTTTGAGGTGTGAAAAGTTCCTTTTGTTTTTTGTTGCTGTGCACGTCTGGGTTCGGCAGGGGGAAACGTTCAAATACTGCAACAAAGACTGCGCCTGTAATGTTTCCAGCTCGACAGAACCAGAAAATCCCAAAGTCCTGGGAGACCTTTCTAACAAACTCATGAGCACCTGAGATTATTTAGAGTGTCCTGTGTATCTGATGCAGGTACGCATTCTGCATTAATTCTCATTAATGGCCTTGATTCAGGTCTCTGTATCAAATCGGACAAAAATATATGCCAGCCCGAGATTCCCATCGCCGACCTACAAGCGAAAAGCAAACTTTTACTGGTTTTGCAAACAGCGAAAATACTTCTGCTCGTGTTTGGTGGGGAGAACGTGGAGCAAGCCAAAACCCCACCACTTCTGTCATTTGAATTGAGTGCTAGTGAAACAAGAACAGGAAGAAACCTTCTTTTCCAGCTCAGAGTCACCCTCGGAAAAGCCAGGGGCCCACAGGCATCAAGCCCCTTGGCACCTCCTCCCAGTTAGCACATCGGTGCCTGCTCAGCCTGCTGTCTTTTACGGGACCTATTCTCAGGCTGGTCACCTTTGCCAGGCATCGTGGCCAAAGAGAAAGCGCCTTGTGGAGGGCTGTAGGTACCGAAAGGCAAAAGGCAGTTCAGCCCCCTTCCTGAATCCAGCAGGCTCCCTAATAGGGCCATTATTTAGGACCAAGTAATTCTGGTGGTTGCTGGCATTTTCGCGCCCTGGCATGCAATCTCAAGTCTAAAACTCTGACCAGAACCAACAGAATAAAAATAAAACGATGAATGCCTAAGCACTCACTGACTGTTTCGTTGCCTCCTCCTCTTCCTATAGGTTTTTGTCCATCGGTGATTTTTCCATTGTCTCTGCAATTGCTTCCATGACTGGTGGAGACCAGCTAAGACGGTGGGGTCACTTGCCCTTCTCAGCAAGAAGTCCAAAGAGTTTTGATTTAAAACAAAAATCTTCTGAAAAGATTTCCTACTGTGTCAATAAAAAGTCTGATTAAACTTTCATAAGGTATCCAATGATGTTTTTAAAATGGTTTGTCATGAATGGAAGCCTGTAGCTAGAGCAATATACAAACGCATCAATGTGATTTTTTGTGAACACCTTATATGAATATTTGTAACAGTACTACTATGTGGCTTAGAAATACAAATTAGAGGAAGCCGATCACGTTTCTTCTTTCTGTCTTAGAATAAACCCAAGACTCTACATTCTTCACAGGAGAGTCAAACATGCTTATCCTTCTCTAAAAACCTACGGGCGACAAGGTTTTTATCCCTGTATGAAGGTCAGTCTCAGGCACACGGTTGCCTGCTGAACAGCCAAGCTGCTCTGAAAAAACCCCCGACCGTGCCTGTCTCCACCACAGTTGTGCTTTGAGGCACTGAGCTCGTTTTAACTGAGAACACACCTGCGTGCAGGCAAAGGAAGCACCTACGGTAGTGTCCGACAGCAGATGTTTCAGTACAGCTAGCAAGGTCCCGCTCCCGCAAAACTCTTGACCACGAGCCGAATGCTAAGCACGGGAACGAGACCTGGGGATTAAAGAGAGAAAAAGTCTCGTCTTCGCACAAGTGCTTTGCAGGATTAAGGTCTACTCAAATGATATAAAGTAGTGACAGGTTCTCCTCTCCAGATTGTGAAACTGCCTCTTGTATTCAAAGAGGACTTGCAATTGTTTGCTTTATTTCATAGCAAGTCCATTTAACTTCTGGAGGCAAAAAACATTTCATCTTTCCCTTGTTCAGTATTGCATCCCTGGTTTGATTTTTTTTACTGCACTGTTGCTGGAAGACGTAGAATACAGTGGTAAAAGCAGTCTTGATTATATTCCCCACCCTGCCATGCATTTAGACTCTTGCCCAAATTTCCAGTTGTGAATACCAGCTATTTCTCATCACAAGGGGACCTTTACTTACAACAAAATATTATTTTAAAGCCATACTAACAGTAATTAGAGGCAATTGAGTTTTATCAACTAACACAAACTGTGGGATTTCAGACTTGGATTTCAGCTGGTATTTTAATGAAGTGTGCGCTAACAACACAAAATCTTCTGTCACTCCAGCAGCTGAGTTTCATATACAGACCTTTGATAGGGAGACCATGTGTTAACACTCAGATGGTTCCAGCACATGAGCGTACACACCAGCAGGCCATAGATCCATCACCCAGGTCAATTTTCTACCCCCCTTGCCCACCCCAGTGAATGATCTGATGCGGTGGGTACAAGCTCGTGTTCAGGCACTAGAAAAGCCGATTGCAAAAACTGACCATTTCTGTTCCAGCCCATATGTCTGTGTTTGTGGTGTGGCACCACGTACTTTCCCCTAGGGCGTATGCACGTTACAAATGCTGTTCTTTGCTATGGACGTCGGTCACACTGGGGCTGATCCTGTGTCCACCAAAGCAGAGGATAATTTTTCCACTAACTGAACTGGGTGACTGGATCCTGTCCCTCACATCAGCGCTACAGAGGAGACCAAGTTCTGGACCTTTATCAGCCTATGGTGTCTTTTAGAGTTCAAGCCACTTGGATCAAATCTGTCAATCAACCTGGTTTTGGTCTCTACATAACGTTTGATAACAAACTTTCTACTGGCTAGAAATATTTCACTGGGGAGGCTTCACTGAAAATCCGTCAAAGCATGTAGTGACCTTGATGGGAAGCAGATATTTAAACTCAAAGTACCCAGAGGAAAGAATCAGGAACAGACAAAGCTCTCATCAATGCTTAGCAGGCTCCTGCACTGTAGATGAAAAGAAAATGACCTGAGCTTCTGTGAAGATTGTCTATAATTTTGCACAAACATTTAAATGTATATTCATGATGACTTTCCCTCATATTCCAGCTGAGCAGATGATTTCATGCCACGTTTTACACAGTCTCACAAAAATTCAAAGCAGCTATGATCATGTTGCCTTTTTCACCTGTTAGTGAAACAAATGGTTAATACATTGAGTCTGTAAAGAATGACAGTAAAATTGTATTTCACTAAAGCAAAAAGTTTCATGTATTTTTTCAAGGCGTCAGAAAGCACATAGGCTCCTTTAGACGGGTCTGTTTCTTCACTGAGTATGAATTTTATCATTCAACTTCGATTTCTGTGCGGTTCTCTCGGCTAAATCTCATCTTGACACAAATCACAAAAACTAACTAGACTACAATTTTGATGAAGATAAGGCTTTCTTTTCCAAGCAGCTGACCATCTTATGAACTTGAAATTGAAGATGAACTACCAAGCTCATTGGTACAACAATTTGATTAACTTGGAATTCATTATCTGTAGTATTGCTATTTGAATAATTGCAAATTATGCCAGAGAAAAGCAATATGACTTTGCTCAAGTTTAAGCTTTGCTCTTTATAAATTGGTGCTGAAGATGAGCTACTCAATTGAATTATATTGTAATCTGATTAGTCTAGAACATACACCTACTATATCAGCTTTCTCAATAAGCATAAATGAGGCAAGAAAAACTCCCTTTAATTGCTTTTGAAGCCTGGTGTCCCAACCTGTTTTAGGCTGAGACATCTTTCTCTTATCTTAGCAGAGCCGTAAATGTTTTTCCCTAACATGCATTGTCGTTCATGCTAAAGAGTAACTCCACTCTTTGGACCTCTCTGCCGACTGAGTCAGCTGTAGCAGATGATAGCCCAGAGATCAATAAGGAGGATTGTGGAGAAGAGAAAAAAAGGTGCTCACTTCTTGCGTGGCCCAGGAACGTGATAGGTACAATTACAGAAAAAGTGGAGCAACGTTTCAGTTGAAGCTGGCATTTGGTACGATAGTGCCTGTGTGTACGCTCAGGGCAGGTTGTCATTCAGGTTGGAGACACGGAAGCAAGATTCTGACTATCAGAAGAGCATGGTTCTGGAGCAACCTTCCGTGAGGCAGACTGGCATCTAATTAACTAATTTGTTTTACATGAGAGCTTGATGAAGGTATGACTAGGACTATTGGATGTGTAACCTGTAACAGCCGTAACTTGGACGCAATAGCACGTAAGGGCTCTTACTGCATGTTGTTTTCGGTCCTCACTCCTGAAGGTCATACAACAAAATTATTAATAATGTTTTAAAAAGAGAGACAGGCGTGGCCTAAGGGCTCAACATTGAAGGATGATTTACAAATTACCCCATTAGCCGGCCTCGAATTAAGAGTGAGGTTCTTCGGTGTGCTTTCGTGACAGGCACAGATGAAAACAGACAAACCAGTACAGCCTAACAGTATAAGTTTTTGTAGGCTGCAATTTCGCCTGCCTCTGACACAAGGTATCTTGAGACCATTTCAGATATGGGCTTGTAGAAACTACAGTCAAATACATTTTGAACCTTTGTTACTACAGCGTGTGTACAAGAAGGAAACATTACTGAGAACTATGTCGCTGCACTGTTTTCCTTCCCAAACATACGTAGGAAGAAGGAAAGTTATTCTCATGCAAATGCAAACACGCGCAGCCCAAGTAGGATGTCTGCTGTCCTACAAGAATTTGGAAGATCAAGGAATTCAGATCAGTTTTTCCCAGGAAGGGGGAGATGTTCAAAGTTAAGTGGGTGGATAGAAAAATTTGAGGAAGCATGAACTTTTGCTCAGAAAATTTAACAACTGAGGGATGGCTGGACAGACAAATAGACCGACGAGTACAAATACTTGACACAAACAAGCTTTTCCGGCTGAAGGCCTGACTAGATGATCACGATAGTCTCCTTTTGTATCCTAATCTGCCAGCCATTTATATGCATGCAAATACAGGGCTTGCAAGTATAAAGGTGGTTACACGAGTATATAAACCAGACGGTATAACAGCGCGTAGTTTAGCACGCTTAATTATAGCAAGCTGATTTCTAATGCTTTTATTTCCTACGTGGTGTTCACCAAAATACATCTGTGGCTAAGTATATCAAATGTAGTCAACGGAAATTATCTTAGGACTATACGTTGGTATTTTTAGTACCTCTTAACCCATCAACCAGGAACCATTCAGTACTGATTGCTTCAGTGGGGTACCCTAGCATCATACCCTATCAATACTACAATTAGCTGTCTTCAGCTTCTTTCACCAGGACTATATTTGTGCCGGGAAGAATAGGCTAGATGATGCTTAAATGACGACAATTATTTCACAATAAACAAACTCTTCTAATTTGCTTTTTTTCTTCTTGTGATTGCATGGTGAGTTTTTCTGATGGTTCAAAATTAGTTGATGAAATTCTCTCTTGAACATCGGTGACTAGAACGTGTTATGCAAGCAGCGTCGGTAAAATGCAGTTGGTCCTTTAAATCACATCACCTTGTTTCTAGTCTCCTCCTGAACCGTTGTAGCTCTTTTGAGTTAGTTTTAGTTCTGTGAGTTAGAATCACACGAAGAAAGGAAAACGTTTCAGAAGGATTTCAAGATTTTTGAAATTTTTTTTGTTCCAAACTGGAAAAAATGTCCATATATTTATAAATTTCTACATAGGAAATTAGTAGGTGAGAATTAGGTCAGGGCAGTCCAGTGAAATTTTGGCCTCAATAAGTAATACTACCTAAATTTACTTCCTAAGGGTGGAAAAACTAAACATTTGTTCCAACTTCTCCTTCAAAGCTCAGCAGGAGCAAAAGAGGAAGGATATTTGCTATAATCTGCACGTACCCCTGCAAATGAGTAAAATGCAGGAGATACGTTTTTAACATAGATAAACAAGGGCAGACACATTTCAGAGACTGTCCTGCAAGACGTACGGGTCAAAATAAGGCGACAGCAAGAACTGATTTTACATGACAAGGTGCCCATGTTATTTCCCATGGCAGAGCTTTATGTCGCGTGGCTCTCTACATACCTCATCAGAAGCGTATAAGGGTTGGCAGCTGTAGGATGTGCTGCTTGGTGGTCTGCAGAAAGGCCCCGCAAACGAGGAACAAAGATGCCTCTCTGTGGCTCTGAAACCTCTCCGTATCTTTTAGAAAACCACACGATTCACTGATCATATGGTGAAATTTTTTACGGGAGTACCTGGGTGCAGCTGATAGATTTCTTGAAGGGACGCTTTAAAAGATGGACAAGAAGCAAGATTGCAATGATTAGTGTCCTTGTAACTACTTAGGTAGAGATTATCTCCCAGTCTTTCTAAACAAACTACTACGTGAACTTTACTCGTAAAACAACTAAAGTCTCCAACATTAAATTGAGCAAGAGAAAGACAACAGAAACAGAGAACAACCTTGCAAAAATAAATTATCAACTCTTCCCCATATGACGTTAGGAACTTTTATGATAGCAAGAGCATCAAGTTTCTAATATCTTACTTGAGGTAATGATAACAACAGTACAGTAAAGAGAAAACACGTGCATTTAAAGAAATAAATAATTTTGTTTTTTAAAAAAAGGAATAAGTCCATTGTAAAAAAGAGTCAGGACTTAAGGAAATGAAAATAAAAATGGCGCTGAAATAAATGCAAAGATCATGATAAAAAGGAGCAAATATGTTACAGAATAGCCACAAAACGGTCACAACTGGTAGCCAATAAGCTTATGACCAAGTCATTCTTTTCCACTGCAGAAGAAAATACTCGTTAATGAAGAATAATGCCCTGAAAATGTGATGTAAGTGCAGAAAAGTTGTGTTTATCTTTGGCTTGTGATGCTGACATCAACAATAGAGTGCTCATATTAACCCACTGCCCTTAAAAATAAACAGAAGTGCACTTTAATCTTGGTGTTTCTACTTTTATCTGAGATTAGTCCCTCTGCTTTGTTGAACTACAATTAAAGGGGGAGAAAACATGTAGAAATTAAGCAAAAATTATGAGTACTTTTTAGAGCACAGGAATTTTATTAAATCCTAGTTTAGGCTGTTATGTCAAAACATTTCTAAGATGCATGAAGCCCCTGCACAATTCCAGCTTTATGGCAACAATCATTTGTGTTAAACATTTTAAAAAGTATTTATGTTCCTGGTGTTAAACATTAGCCCTTGCAAACACAGCTCTGGATGCTTGCTCCTCTGCAGTTCCCATGTATTTGTTATCGGAGTTTCAAAGTGGGGCAGGCCCCAGACTTGTTGACTTCTTCAGGCCTCTGGCCAGCGCTACAGAAACTGGTGCGAATTATTCCTTTGAATTTCAACTGGACACGGATCAAGACCTTACTTTGGTGATTAAAGGAGTGCTCAGTTTTTCCAAAGTTCTCCCTCAGAGTGAAATTCCCCGCGGGGCAAAGGGTCACGGGGAGGCCCGAGCATGGCGGCACAGGTCCTGTGTCAGCTCTGCCACCACCGCTTACAGGCCCCCCCCGTGGCTGTAGGCTGCAGCTCTCCCATACGGTACTGAGGTGTTCCCATGCCTAAAGAAGAAATGCCTTTTTTCTCCCTGGCTTTCTTGGACAAGTATTCTCTTGTTAGTATCGAAGACCCAGTTTCTTCATCAGTGAAGAACAGGTAGAAGCCAAGGAGAGATTAGACGGAGACTGAGATGACCCCAAATAAGGCCATAAAAGGAAATAAAGAAAAGCAGTAACACATGCGCTGTGCCTGGATTACGAATAGGGTGACACAAACAAATAGTCCTGGGCTGTCATTATTTCAGTTACAGGCCTGGATTGAGTGGTTTGCTCATCCGCTTGCGTGTCCCAAGTGAGGTGCTTAGCATCTCTGGTTGTTGCAACGGAGATTTGCCCTGCCTACCTGGTTGGTACGCGCTTTACACCCCGAGCAATGGTGCCCAGAAGTTTGCTCTAAAATGGTGCTGTGAATCCTTCAGTTTAAGAACCTACGATTGCTTTGCTCTGAAGAGACTCTTAAGGAAGAAAGGCCATTTTTCTGTGCAGAGCTGCTCTAGCACCAAACGCATCACACAAAGCACTGAAACGCAAACAAGTTAGAATAAGCGAGAGTGACCTTATCAAGAAGGGATGACAACGTCGTGAAAAGTCGAAGCCTGAAATCTCCAGTTAACACTCGTAACTCCTATGAAAATGCTCCACTGGTATCTCTACCCGTTGAAATGTGGAAAAAAAAAAGGAGAACAGTTACTCTAAACATGAAGAAAAAAGAAACAACCCTTTCAATCCAAACAAAGAAATCTGAAAAACATGTGTTTCAGTTAACAAACAGGCTCTTTTATATCTGTTCACAACTTTTGGACCGCTAAGCGCAGCCTTTTCAAGTAACAGTTTGTTCCTCTCTGCCTCTGCCCCACATTAGAGTGTCTAGGTGCTGTTGTAGAACAGTACGTACACCACTCTGTGTGCGAGCGAGCAGTGAAAAAAAGAAGACCACCAAATTCTATCCTGCCAGATCATTACAAATGAAGACTGTCTCTTTACTTTTTTTCCAAGCTATTTGGTGCTCAGAGCCATTTTAAAAATCACTCTGCTTTATTTTACAAGAACACCAATGTCAAACCTCAGAAGGACTGCTGTGCCTGGGAGGTTTCAAGAGTGGAGAGAGCAGCGAGTCGCACACTGGTTTGAAAATGCATGTTGATTATCCTTAGAGGAGCAGGGGGGCAGAGAACACAAAAAGGCAAGATTTCCTGCCAGCAGCATGTGTGTCAAACACACAGCATCTTTCCAAGGTGTTCTGTCTTCCCACAGCCCCATCCAAGGGACAAGATGAGATTTAAGAAAGTCAAACACCACCTAAGAACAGCACACTCTCACCACGCCAACACTGCCAGTAGGACAGAAATCAGCGGTCAAATAACGAAGGAGATGGTAAATGCAGATGATTATTTTAAGCCACCTGTTGGAAGGAAGGAAGGGAGAGGAAGAAAACAGAGGAAAAAGGTTACTCCTTTCCCAGGTGCAGAGTAAATCTGGGATGTACCCAGAGTGTACTTCTGTGATTTTTCTTGAGGACTGGAGCAAAGAGGTGTGATCTTCGACATCAAAACAACAAGTTCTTTTAAGATGGATTTGACTGAGAATAGCCCAGATGTTTGCAACG
Source organism: Sterna hirundo (assembly GCA_009819605.1). Taxonomy (NCBI): domain Eukaryota; kingdom Metazoa; phylum Chordata; class Aves; order Charadriiformes; family Laridae; genus Sterna; species Sterna hirundo. The sequence goes on from CM020441.1 coordinate 75,865,610, forward strand.
TTGGTGCAGTCAGAATATCGAGCAAACTTGAGCAAGATCCTCCCATCTAGACAAGGATTTGTTAAAACAAGCCTGGAGGAAGGGACGTGCAATGGTCGCTGTAAAGAGCTTCCTTCACCCTCTCCTGCTCTGCCAGAACAAGCGCCGCAGCATGTCGTGCAGTACATCAAATTCAGGCTTCTTGCAACGCGCGGCTTGTGAGCGATGAGCTCCAAGGACCACCCTGGCAGGTCGGAGGAGCTGTGCTTTATCCTTGCTCTGGGAAGCTGGTAGTCGCATGGGATCTGCTTCTCCGACAGTTCTGACATACCATCCATTGATTTGCTTTCATTCAGCCAGCATAAGAGAGAAGGGCCCGGCTCCAGCAAAGAGCACATTCCACACTCCTCGCTGGATGTGTTGGGAACCTTTCTTCCCTGCGGGGCCGCCCACGTCCTGCCAGGACTGTACGTCACTCCCTCGCACTTAGTTTACTCACATGGCATTAGCTCATGGGGACTGTACAAAGATGCATTATTCACCAGATATCCCAGTTCTTAGTACATGCTTATTTTTGGTAATTTCCTATTGCTCTTTGCATTCATCAGGAAACAGGTGAGGAGGCAGGCACCCTCTAAAAGATCTGTCTTTTCCCATAAGCCTGAAAAACTCTTTGGAGACGAAAATACGACAGAGAAAAGATGTTTTGTCTCCCATCAGCTAAAGCGGGAGGTTTACAGCTCACTAGAACTCTTCTTCCTATATGCTTAGCCGTCTCTTGAGAGTTCAGAAAGCTGTGCATGAATATGTAGGTATGCACTAGACAAGCAAAGCAGATGTTGCACTGATCTCTGCTGGGGCATCTTTGATCACAGAAGCTAACCTATGGCATCTTTTCCAGCTGCCAATTTAAGCATCCCCTCCTCCCCTCGAAAACGCAGAGCTGCAAGACTGAACAGATTGATCTTAAGGAGTCGGCTGTGCCGACAGGGCCCATCGCTGGGGCTTTCTGTGTATCTGTGCAACGGGCTCCGGCAGCACAGCTCTACACCACCAGCCTACCACAGACGACACCTGAGCATCCCCACCTCCAGAGCTAAGGACACTCATTTAGCCCTGAGCCGCCAAATGAAGCTGCTGCTACTAAGACGCGTTCTTCACTCAGACTGTGCTGAGTTTACCAGTTAATCCTTCATACAGAGTGCAGGAGAATCACAAAGCGCCAAAACTTCTAAATTAACAAGCTACAACTGCAAGACTTGTACTCACTGCCAGGTCCACATGCTTCTACCCATCACGTCAGCAAGTCTTCGAGAAAATAGCTAAAGCATTTCCCGTGCCGTTTCACTGGCAGGGAAGAGACGCCAGCTTTCCATGGTGGTTGAGGCAGGACATGGCCCTGAGTCTCACCACATTTCATACCAGCTCTCTTCCTGGCCCAGCCACTAAGAGGGCAAGCCCAGGGCAGCTCAGAAGGGACCTGCACTACTGTGCTGACGGGAAGGAATTGCTGTTAGAAGATTCCCTCAGCTTGTTGGTGCCAGGGGAAATGCAGCTGAAGAAGGGAAGGATGAAGGTTGCTGGTTACAGAAGAGTCAGCTCATCTCCCTGTCAGCTTCTACAGACAGTACCCACTTCCCTGTAAGAGCAGACTGCGTTACTGTCAAAGCCAGAAACCACCACAGATTTTAGTAAAATAGTTTATCACGGTGTACAATACATCACTCCTATCCTCATTGCTATTAATGAAAGCCAAAACATTTTCAACGAAACTGGAGTGCAAGTACCCCATTTAAAGTGAGAGCCAACACCTAACATCAGAAAGCACAACTAAGCTTGCACTGGAAAGGCAATGAGCATACAGCCTGGTAAGCTCCCTCTATATTCAACAGCTTTTTAAGCTGTGAGATGAGGAGGACCACTGTCACTTTGCTCCATGACACACGTACAGGCAGCATGTCTTTGATAGCTCAGTGAAGAAAAAAGGTTTCATTCTTCTGTAATAAGGACATATGAAAAATCCGACGGCAGAGAGCAGCTTGTACAAACTGCTGCCCTGACCCTGTTCTCTGGCTAGCGATAATGTGCAACTTAAGAAGGATTAAATGAGTCAAGATGTAGAAAGAACTGAAAACAAAATCAAAGATCAATACAGACTTCTACATATCTTAATATTTGTGTAGACGTTATCCCCACTACACAATGTGAATGAGCTCATGAAGGAAAGCATAGGGAGTCAGGCCTGGAAAACACTGGGAGCTAACTGCAGTTCTCTTCTGCTCAGAGACAAACGCTCAGCCCCCTCAGGCTCCTCTGAAAATCCTACCTTCCATTGAGACGAAGGCTGGGTCATTGTTCTGTTTAACCACAGTTACTAATGAGATTGTTTTAGGTTTCAGATCGAGCTTTAGAAAAAAAAAGAACAGACTAAATGGAGAATGATATTGCCGCCTTTCATCAACAAATAGTTGCGTACCTTCTGCTAGCACAGTTTCCTCTGCCTGTTCCTTTGGGCGCATGTTTGCAGCGGAGATGACTGGCCACATATAACTATGCCAGCCATTTGTGGTTTTATTCCTTTGGTTCTGTCTGGTTCATGTAAGAGCTTACAAGTCTATGGCTGTTGACAAGCTAAGTGAAGCGACAGGGTAGCTCAAGCTGGGATGTTTCCCAATACAGAAGTCCCAGAGTTATTTCCCAAGGATGACCAACGTTACCGAAACTACACGATAGTCCCAACTGGCATCACGCTAATTAGCCTTTGGGCATGCAGACAGGTGAAAGAGTCAGCACTCAGCAAGAATGCTTCCTGCTGTGCTGGGTCCTCATGGAAAGATAAAGACTCCTACTGTTTCCCTTTGCTGTACCTGCACAATCTCCACAGCTATTGCCTTGTGGCACCTCGTGGAAGAAGCACAGGGTGAGACTGTGAGGCTTACCAGCCCCTGTTCTCCTGTCCGCCCTCCCACCTTGCTGGGAGGCTTCTTACCGAGGGAAACCACGTGGCTACCTCCAGATCTGGCTGACCTATACGCTGCAGACACTGTCCCCCCAGCTCTTTAAAAATACAATCAAATTCATTCCATTTCAAACGAAGCACGTGACTTCGGTGAGAACTTTACTGCAATTATATACTGCGCTTTTGCTGGACTTTGCCCAGAAATCTCTCCTCCTCCCTTCCATCCTATATGTAGAAGGTGGTAAAAACTGCTTAGTACCAAGTTCCGGGCATGAAATTCAATGCCACTGAAACGAGGAGGAAGAATTCCAGTGACTTCATTGCAGCAGACCATCTCACTCTGCTTGGGAAAGCACCCAGAAAAATAATCGCTTGGATGCCTTTGTTTCTTCCTAAAAAAGACAGCAAGAGCCACACGGCTGGGCTACTCCAAGCAAACGAAACTACACCAGCATATCTGCAAGCACATGTTGTTTGAATCCGCAATGTTTCTTTCATATCCAGAGTGTCCGCTGAAAGTAACGAATAGGTTATGTTTTTTTTTTTTCTTCCACGAGGGCGAAGTCAGAGAAGCTAATAATTCGAGGAGCTGGCATTTTGTGACTCACTTAGCCCAACCGAGGCAGGCATAAACTGCGCGCTAATGCAGATGTTTGAAGGGGGAAAGAGCCGTATTTTCTCTGGGAGAGAACGAGGAAGTGACAGCCATTGAGATTTAAACGACAGCGTGTGGCATTAGGAGCCACAATTAAAAGTCATTACGGGCTTCACAGTAACAAATTATCATCGCATGCTACTCCATCAGGGAAAAAATAACAAATTAATAGACCAATGGTTTGACTCAGGCAGGAGAAAAGACCAGAAGACAAAAAAAAAAAAAGCCAACAAAACCAAACCACAAAACAACTCTCTGAGCTAAAGTGATTTGGAAAAGGAAGCAAAAGAATCGTCCCAGATGGCTGACAAGTGCTACGGGGGTATTGCTAATGCACTTAACCCAGCGAAGACGGCTGCAGGCTGAGGAGGGGCAAGTTCATCTGACATTCAGTGTTTTTTCCTGCTAAGGCAAACTCAGAGCTTAAAACAGGAGTGCACGGAGAAGGTGCCCTTTCATTTCTGCCCTGCCCCACTACTTCACAAATGGTGGAGCTATCTTCCTGTTTCTCAAAACTTACTGCGCCTGGTCCACATTCATGGAAAACTTCTCCCTAAAACCTGCTTTGAAAGCATCCGTACTGCAGAACTGAACAGGTCCGGGAGAGACTCTCGAGCTCCTTCACTGGTTTTTGTGCGTGCGCTCCTAAGTGTCTTTGTGCAAGGGCTTTACAGAAAGCTCTGCACAGCGCTTGCCAGGGAAAAGCACCAAGAGACAGGTCACAGCACGTGGGAGATGTAGTTCTGGACATATTGATAGCTGTTTGAGAAAGCTCACAATAACATAATTTAGCAAAGTGCCGTTCTTTCCTATTTTGTTATTTTCAGGTGTGTAAGCGTGTAATTCCAGAGAGAAGTCTTATTCCTTTACACGTGTCCAACTACTTGACACAATACATAATGAGAATGATCATAAAAATGATCATCAAGGCTCTGAGTAGTTTAGTGCTGTGATTCATACTGTCTCCATATCCTTGGGAAGTTACTAAAGATGATAACGCGGTATTTTAACTGTCTAAAAGTTGCCCTTCAGGGCATAAAGAGAGCACAGGTACCTCCCTGTAATGTTGGAGACGGAGACTGTGAGCCCCGAGACGGCTGACACCAGCCTGTCACTCAATCCCACAACACTGATCTGGAAGTATGCACCTCGGAGCGACAACAGGTTACTCCCGTGGGTGGCTGAGCTGCGTGGGTGGGCTCTGCTTAGTCCCTAAGCCTAAGTCTCTGCTGGGGGCAAATAAATAATAATGCAAAAAATAAAATAAAAAGGTAAAAAAAAAAACAAACACCCAAACAACAACAAAAAAAGACTGAGCATTTCCAGAGACTGAATGTCTCTAAGACTAGGGCTACGTCCTGGCTGGGCCTGAATAGAGGCGCCCTTCATATACGGGTGTGAAAATCTCTCGCCTGGAGAGCCAAGGACTGTTTAAAAAGAAAATGGCAGAGCGGAAGAGCAGGTGCAGCTTCTCGCTAGCAGTTGGTATCCAGCCTTTTTTCTGCCGGTTGTTACGTTTTCTACTCCTCCGCTGATCAGAGTTACAGCACCGCTAAAAACAAATGCTGCCAGAACCTGACACACGAGCTCCTCGTACGCTGTAAGCAACTACTGATACAAAGCTTAACTTGTAAACAGACCAAAGCATGAATTAATCTGTTTCACAATTAGAGATTTAAATTATTATTTTACATACCTGAACAGCTCCCAGCGGTTCTTCAAGAAACTGGAGCTCTGCAGCGACAGGTGAGGTTGGATTATCTCACCCAAATTTAAGATGGTTGAGCGTTTGATGTCCAAACAAGAGCCTGGGTGGCAGATGTTAGAAAGCTACCCAACCATAGGGTCTTGCAACGCAGTTCTTCCCTGAATAACTCAGCCTTTGCACACACAAATCCCCAGCATGAGAAAAGGAGCACCAAGCTCAGTCCAACCCGCACACGGCACCCCTGCTCTGGTTCTCCAGGCCGAGCACCATGCTTGACATGATAACTTTTAAGCCATTAACTTGCCACCAAGTTATTTGCCAGTAGGTTACTGCAAAACCTTCATAGGAAAAATAAAAAAATAATAAAAAATCCTATTGTTCAAGAAGCTCAGGAGTGGACCCTTGAATTTCTCGTGACTCAGTGTACAAAGATCTTTTGTTACATCCAGAATGGATGCTCAGAGGACTCCATAGAAAAACAAGAACTCACAGCACTCGCCACTCCTCCACGCTCACGTAACCACAGTCTGTCAAACCAGCACGTGTAGAAAATGGCAAAACATAGCTGTGAGTGGCTCCTAATTTTTGTTCGGCTTTTTTCATACAGTTTGGCTGTTGCATTGTGTTTTGCTTGAACAGTCCTTGTGTCACCAGATCTCTTCCACAGAGCCAGCAGTTTCCCCCTTCTTCAATATATAACTAAAATCAACAAATGTTATAACAATATATAGGTCTCATATGATACTCGTGCCACATCCAGGAAACAGCAGTTTTAGATAGAAAGATGATTAAAGTATATTAAAAGGCATGAAGTAGGAGCAGAACCTTAAAGCCTGATGAAAGCAGCTGATGTAATCAGAAATAATGATTAGAATATGATTACAGGATGATTATTAACGTCTCCTAAAATATCAATAGAAAAAGAACCTAATGATGGGGTTTTAACAGCAGGAGTGGCAAAAGACCTGTATTGACAAAAACCTAAGTTACATCATCATAAACTGAAACAGTGAAACGATGAATCAAATGAAAATCTCTACCTCTGTGTAGGAGAATACCTTTGCACATTGCAGAGATGTAATTAAATTCATTTCTCTTATTATTGCATACCGTGCCTTCTTCTAACTTCTTGTATTTATTAGACAGTGATGTAGAACGGTTCACTCGTTTTCTGGGTTCGCTCATAATCAGCTTCTACGGAGACAGCAGAGTCTTTGCACACAAACAAGTATGTGTTCATATAACTGATACTCTCATCTTTAGATATCTGGTCTTCACTGGAGCAAAATGGGGTGTGCGGAGACCAAATACAGCCTAGCAATACCTACAGAAGGCTAAATGAGCCGGGCAAGATTTGAGAAAGCCTGGCGGCAGTCCCTACCTCATGGTTTGCTGAACTCTACTGCTGGATGTTGTACCTGTGGGGACCTGACGTTACTTCCCCTTGTTAACTCACCTGTGGATGTACCGCGAGCAGAACTCCTCCCGAGCATTCGTGCTGCCGTTTGCTGGGAGAATCTCTTCGCGTTCCCACGTCCGGCAGCCTCCAGAGCACTCCAGTAAAACGTTGTCTCCGGATCAGGGCCAAGCCTCCAGCACAGAAACATCTGGAGAAGAAAAAGAAAATCAAAATCAAAATAATAATATTCCCTCCCCCCCAACTTGAAAGCTGTTTCATTCTCAGAAAACTAAGCCTGGCAAAAACTCCCGTCCTCCTCCTCTCCCAGTTCCTCCCCGAGCTCCCATCATTCACACCCAACGTATTTATTCTTTTTATCAGATCAGAGAGCAGCATTTGGATTATTTCAAACAGCTGACGTTAATCATCAAGACAGAACCTGCAGTTTGTACATGGTGGGCCTGTGCTGAGCTGCGAAGGACTTCCGTAGGCTTCTAGCGTGAGCAATAGGCTGAGTGAAAGCAAGATCATCAAAGCCCAGGCTAGTGTCACAGAGACAGCTGCTCAGGCAGACTCCTGTGGCCCTTCCTTTTCATCTTTGTTTAAAAGAGATGCTAAGACAGAAACATCTCTCTCGAGCCATTCAACACATCTTCAATCACGCAACAGGATGTCAGTAAATACAAAATATATTTCTCCACCATTCGGATGAATCCTTACACTAGAGTGGCTGTAGTTACGTAGGTATCAGGCTATTTTCTGCATGCTGCACCTTTCAGTGTAAATTTTGCCCTTTGGTAAGGGGCATTCCCTTGTCAGTTTGAGATGGCTTTTCATTACTGAGTTATTCAGATATAGCGTGATCTCCTACAGAAACATTCGTCTCCCTTCTTGCTTCCCTATCTCTAAAATAAAGGTTATTCTGACTGAAAGAGCATTTGTTTGCCAAAGATAAAAACAATGCTTGAACTGAATCCGGACTCCCAGAAATGACTTTCCCTAACACGGAGCCACTCACTTGCTCTTTGCAATAGTCACATTATTATATCTCCCTATCTCTCAAGATGCTCTTCATTTTGAATGGCCATCATTCAGAAGCAAGCTTCAGAGCACCAGGTGGTTTGATATAATATTTATGGGTTTCAACCTTTTCACTAGCTACTCTTCTGAACCAAACTACATATAATAAATACAAGTTTGCTCAGGAAAACAAATTGAAACTTTAAACAAATGTAGCCTAGATTATACAGGGGGTCAGAGAAGGTGTGCGTAATAGTCCCTTCTGGCCTGAAAAACCTAGGAATCTATGAATTTTGAAATAACTGCATAAAATACTACACTCCAACTCTAAATTTTGCAGCAAACCTTTTCAAATAATAATGAGAAGCTGTGCAGCTGAGAGAGAACGATGCCCTTGGATCCTTGGCTAAGGGATGTTTGCCAACCTGTCCTGAAAAAAAAAACCCTTTTAGTTTCTGAGTGAACAGAAGTAATTGCCTTACATGCTGGAGTAGTGAATAGTGAATGTATTAGCTCATTAAAAGCTCATCATCATCATCATCATCTACAGCACCACCACAAAACAACCAGGACATGTTATGGTCTGAGTTACCTACAAAGAAATGAATTAAAAAGCGTAGGTGGCACCTCTGAGGTTGCCAGTGCCTCTGTTTCTTTGCTGCCCAGGTGTTTCTCGAGGTGTCACATACGGGTAGAAGATGAGCAACTTGATATCAGCAACAGAGCTCTCTTTCTCAAAAGTCCAAGCGTAGTAACAGGTCAGATAAACCCTGGACTGACATGGGCACTAACAAGCAGGACTTGCAGAAGACCTCTGGCGCAGACCAACAGAAGTACAGGCCGGTCATTCCTGTTAACTCTAAAGCCCTCCTCTAGTCCAGCCTAGAGTTGGGCATGCCACCGCAACAGCAGGTGAGACCTTAAGGACCGCAGCAGCATTGGCCGCAAGTCCTTTCTCCGTTGTGGCTGTCCTGACCGAGGAAGTTACTGCTCCTCCACCACGTCCCGCTGAGCTGCCACTGCCGCAGCTCTCTGCCAACTCCTACAAAGGACTTTCAGTAACGGCTCTGCGCTGTTTAGGGGGAAAACAGCGATGTTACAGGAGGGAGAAGCGGACTTGAGGATACAGGGAGGCAGGGATGAACCAGGCCCACCGATAGGAGGGCAGGGATGAACACCTGGAAACCAGATGAGGGCAGGTGCCTCTTCCCGGCAGGACGGCTGTCGCTGTTGCATACAAATGTTGCATCAAACCAGCCTTGCAGAGGCACCCAGCCTGCTCTCACAGCCCGGGAACAGAGAGGTGAACACAGATCTACGGCCTCCTGATACACAATGACTACCATCCGGTGAGCAGAACGAAACATGTTTCCCCATGTTTAATCGGGTTTTGCAAAGAGACAGTCTTCTCCAGGTATGTTTTGTTGACTCTGCTCCCCTTTCTGTGCATTCCCAGGTATCATCTTTATTGCAATATGTGTTTTTTCTGTCTCCGCCCGCTTGGATGCATACAGCACAGCGTTCCCATACGGCAGGACTCTCCCATCCCAGGTGCCGCAGGTTTTGCTAAGGTGGTGACGTATGTTAGGACAACAGTGGTGTTTTAGCACATAACCACCATGTGCCTTAGCTCTCCCCTGTGAAGATGATAACTTTTTGTCTGTCATCAGGCTTCTGCTAGTTAATTCACACCTCTGGGAAGCGCTTAAATGTTTCCCCTTTTGCCTCCTAAGACTCCTTGAACTTGAAACGTAAAGAAAACCACGCGGGCTGGCACGCGCGTGTAGCTCAGGCTCACCCTGCTCTTCAGGGCAGTCCCAGAACCCTTTCAGGCAGCACTCATTTCCTTCTCATTCCCAGCCATGAGGCCTTGTTCACTCACAGGGAACGACAAAAAGTCCTTTCACTGCCAGATATCAGTATTATAATGTCAGTATTGAATCCTGAAGAGTCAATTTGAAGAAGCACCCAGGAAAAACCATATGGTTGTCCTCCTAGCCTAACTCAGGGCACAGAGTGTTTTAAAACATCCAGGGGAGCCAGCGAATATGTATCATTGTCTTAGTGACAGCAGTTACTTGCCTTCTGGCGGGGAGAAGGACGGAGAGACAGATGGCAAAGGCCTGAAGAGTCCCTCGTTCCAGCAACCCTCTTCTCCTTTTATGGAGGTCACCTAAAAGTGACCTTCTGACCACGAGCGAAGGTGGGCATGACAGCAGCCACACAGAACCATGAGGAAGCAGACCGAGGTGCGTCCCCGTTTTCAAAAGCACTGGCGCAAATCGGGGCTGTTTACTCCGCTTGAGCCGTTTGGTTCTGGAACAGGCTGTTGTCCGGTTCCCGTGGCTGAAACAGTATTGCACACGTGACAGACATACACCCGATAGATAATCTGTGCCTCCTCTCTGAAACATGCCAGGATGGCTCGTCATTGTACGCCTGGAGTCTGGGCAGGTAAAAATCTGCTGAGCTAAATTTTGCCTCTGGGTCTTTCAGCGACATGCTGGAGAGACTTGAGTCCCGGGGCTTTGCTGAGGCTCTTTGTTCTCGGGGAGGCGGGTTTGCTGTAGAAGTTGAGCATAAACAAACCAAAATTACAAAAATAGCAGCAGCAGCCACCACCACCATCTACATGTTCCTTTGCGTTTGGCTCGACTGCATTTGAGCTAGGCCGAACACGGAACGAGGTTTTGTAACGTAAACCACCAAAAAACCAACTCAGTTCACGGAAGTTTACACGGCGGCTTTGCTGAGCAGCTCCCGGAGAAGCAGAAAGGACCCCTGAAGCGGCCTTGCAACCTGGGAGAATCTCTGTCAGCTCGTAGGAGGCTGACACAGGTAACGCCCTTCCCTAAAGGCAAGAAGGTGTCTGCCTGGAGGGCTCCAGGCTCAGGCACAGCCAGATCCAAGAAGCAAAGTTCTCCCTCCGGCTGCCCCGGCACATTTGTGAGCTGTCAGACTGCTTGAGTGGGCTTGCTATTAAAATGGCTTTAAAGAGGAGAGCCAAGAAGCATAGTAACGTTATTTAAAGAGCTTTTACAATAAAGCCCTCCCTTTTTACTTCACTTTTGGCTAACACTCTCAGCTGCGGGGGGGGGGGGGGCGGAAAAAAGTACATCCCATTTCTTAGCGAACACTTCTTAGTAACTTAAAATCCTTTATGGAACAATACCTCCCACTTTCCTGAAACAATTAAGAACAATAGCCAGATTAACATTTCTGAAGAGAGTGTGTGTGAGCGGAAGGAGATAAGTCCTTTAAAAAACTTTAAAACAACAGGGCAGCAATATCCCCCACAGTGAGTCTAAAATTATCTTTCCACCATGAAAGAACAGAAACTCTCCCTTCCACAGATGCATCTCCAGAGCTTGATTCTTCTTCCCACTCTTTGACCCATTTGTGTAGGGGGCCACACACAGCCAAGCTGCTGGGTCATCTCTGTCGGAGCTGCTGGCACAGCCCTACCCGCAGGGTTACTTTTGCAAACCTCTGCGGACACGATGCTGCACGTGGATTTAAACTTTCTGTGGGATTTTCAAAGCAGCGAGCGTTCGCCTGCATATTTCCGCAAACCGTTTTGAAAACTGACCTTCGCAGAGCAGCTGCTGGAGAAGAAAACCCAACTAAGAATGGCGCTGCAGGCAGAGACTTCTACCTACGAATCACATATGCAATTTCCAAGGCTTGATCAAGAGCAGCGGTGGACTATAGGGAGGAATAACCGTTTTACTTCGGCAGAAATTGCAGAAAAGAGAGGTGGTTTTTTTCTCCTCCATCAAGCAATCAGGTTCTTTTCACTGTATTCTACTTGTCCTTTTCCTCAGCACCATTTAGAAACAGAGTAAACTCTCAGCTCACAACAGCGACAAAGGTCTTGGTGGCTTCACTGCAATGAGGATTTTATCTACGCTCCTGGCAAACGGCCATGACAGCGCTCCCCCACGCCGCTCCAGCCCTGTCGGTGACAACGCGTTGCCTGAAGTTCTGAAAAGAAGGGAAGCAGCGAGAAGGGAAGCTTGACGTGATGTGGCATGGCCTTAGAAAACATACAGATAGTATTGCTATTACAGTCTCACCCTTCTCTCATGAAAAATCATTTAAATGACAGAAAAATAAGATAAGGGCTGATGTGGACAGGGTGCAAGCAAAGTGTTGGCTGCAATAAAAGCGTTATCCGAAGAGAGTGCTGAACGGTACCGACTGTGTCCCTACACAATACCTGGAGTATCCCGCCGTAAGTGAACCTTCCGCCACTCACCTGCCTGTAGGGATGGCTCCAGCTAAAATAACTGTGTTGTAACTAAGGCTTCTCAGAGGCTTTTGAGGTCTTCAGTGCTTTCCTAGTGCCCACCACCCACTGTAGCAGTTACTGTACAAATACGAAGCAAAAAACCTTTCCTGCCAAAAGGCTCATAGCAGAATAGAGGTAACGCTAATTTAAGCCCAGAAGCCATCACACACTAGTAGCCTCTCTACGCAAAGTCTCAGGTGTTCTCAGGTTCGTAGAGGCAAAGAAAATTTATTTACGTTGAGCACCACTAGGAAATGTTTTCTTTAATGCTTCCAGATTCGAGGGGGAAATCATTATCAGGGCATTTCTCTTGAAATTCTGCATGAAAAATTTCAAAACAAGAGGCCTGCGACGGGATGTATGGTGTCCGCAGCCAGGTATGATGTAACTGTTAAGGGTCCTTAGGTGCTAGAAACCGTACATGCTGAGCCATGGAAAAGTGAACACTGATTGGTCATTTGTTGAAGGACAGAGTAAAAAGCCAAATCTTAGGACTTAAAAACAACAGGCAGGTGGGACATTTGCATCTTTGCTCCCAAATGCATTTTAAAAAAAGTCAGCTTTTAGGCAATTACAGTGCATCTGCACTTCTCTTTCATCCAGCATGGGTCCTAGGACCCAATTTATCTACTCTTCAAAAGCCTGCTGCAAATATTAAACTTTATGGATGGTTGGAAAGACATCTGTTGGACTTTATGTGTGTGTGTCTCTGTCTCTCTCACTCTTTTCTAAATAGATACATAGAGTGGTACGCACATGCAAAAAAGTCCATGAAAACACGTGCTGATAAAAGGACTTTAGATGGCATGAGCTGGGCATAACTGCTTTGGCCATGGGAGGGAGATTTCTCTTCCTTTCCCAGCCCCCAAACATTGCCATGTCACAGGAAAAGAGCAGGGCAGGCGAAAAATGGATGAGGCATTGGCTTCTCAGCTGGAACCATAAACCATGAACGTAATGAGAAAAGGGAGAAAGAGTCAAGGTTACTGGAAGTCAGTCACACGTTTCGGTGGCTCCTAGCCCCTTCCCTCCACAAGGGACACAGCATGGGCTCTGCATTGGCTGGCAATACTCCTAAGGATGGAAAAAGTGGCACATCTACTGTGTTCAAATTTGAACGCGTCCTACAGCACTGTATGATAGATTCTCCACTAACATCATCAGCTGCGCACACCGCTAATTGTAGAGGCTGCTAATCCGTCTAAGAAGCCAAAATGATATTAGCTTTCAACAGGATTTACATACATTCAGTCTTATTTCTGCATCAGCTAGCAATTACAGTTTGAACTGTTGAACATGCAGCTTGCTGTAGGCCTAAGTAATATTTAATAGCATTAACAACGCGCTTCCCAAGAAGCCTCCAGCCCTCTTTACAGGCTCATCGAGATTCACTAGCCTTGCTGCGCAGCACCACCGCCGTTTTCTCTCATCCCAAAAGCTCCACAAGAAGGCTCTGCCACACGGAGCACCACCGGAGGGCCTGCTGCCCCAGCCCAGCCCAGGCAGGAAGACTTGGGGGCGTCAGTCCTCTAGGAGAAGGGGCATCTCTATGTCACTGCAAAGTGGACTCACTGGAAAAAGAAAGCTCTAACAGTGTGAGAAACATAAATGCTCAGAAGATGGTAGCAGCAAAAGCCCCAAGGGGAGAGGGGGCTGCGTGCCGGCTAGTGAAGTACGTGCTGCCATGGCACACTGGCTGAGGTCAGCCGATGTCCTTACCTCTCACCCTTCCTGACCTTCGTAAAGCTGGGCCCACGGTGAGATTTCACTGCCAGGGTCCACCTTCCCAATGGTGCACCGAAGGAGGAACAACGTATCCCTCCTGCCTGAGAAACGTGCTTTTTTTTCTTCCCAGAGTTGTTGTCTGGCGAGGTTAAGAGCTCTGATGGCCCAAACACGCCCCTTGGAGACTCCCATTGCCTGCTAACTGCTCCCTGGCCCACAGCATTTTATTTACATTCAGAAGCTGATAAATTAGGGATGGAAACACCATCTGGATTGCATGGATGACATGCCCATACCTGCTGTCATCAAAACGAGTGGCAAAGCTTTCATTTTCTCAGTATAGAACAAAACTTGATGCGACTTAAAGGTAGGCTTAAAATTAGGCAGAAACACAAGTGCTTCTCTGAAATAGAGCCAGAACTGGGCTGCCCATGCAAAACGTGCAACAAATACAAAATATGTTTTTCATGAGTATTCCTGCAAGTTGTGTATCGGTATTCCTCCCTATAAACCCTTTTGCTAGCGTTTTCATAGAAAGAGAGCATGAAAGGGTTACATGTTTGTTCACAGGGAAGCCATTATAAGTAGATGAATGGGATGACTCTGATCACTTTTTAATTATTGTGCAGTATTCACTCAGCTCTATCAAATAGTTATTTTCATTACCGGAAGGATTTAACACAGTTGATCTGCAGTAACATAGTCATCCATTATTATATCATTCGCACTTCATTTTCATTGTCTTGGCAGCAGAAAACAGACCTCCCTCTTGTCTTTTTTCTTTCTTTTAAGCATTTTATACTTTTATATGTTACTATATAAAATATTGGAAGAGAAAGAAAAGCCAACTTTAAAATAGGGCTGTCAGCATTGCTTTACCTTGGTTTTCTACCTCTGTGATGTGCTTAATTGACATCAAGTAAAATCAAGCCAATGCAACTGGAGATTAAGTAATCAATTAGGGAGACAGACGAGTAACAGGCATATATGTGTACTTCTAGGCAAATATGGAGAGAGGTATAGGGAAGCCCTCAATCAAATAAAAGGAAAAAAATAATCAGAGAATTTAACATATACTGATTTGCTGTAATACGCAGCAGTACTTGGATACTGTAAGAACATTTTCCAGCCAAAGAACTTAGAGTACATTACAAAAGATTATTTTCTCGCAGATTGGGAAACTGAGGCCCAAAGAAAGGAAAGAATGCTTTCAAATTCATCAAGTCAGTGGCAGAGATGGGAACCGTACTCAGCTCTTGTGCCTCCAAGAAAGAGAGAGAGGCCACAGTTACACAAATTATTCTGTCATCGCAGCTAGCAGCTCTGGCTTAGCTGCTTTTTTCGGTATGCTTTTTGAGATCAGACTTAGGGACTGGCTAGACAAACTCTGAGTGGGAGATATGAGGTGACGAGCCTCTCCCAGGGAAAGGAGCAAGAGCAAGCAACTAGAAGATCGTCAGCAGGCATTCGTTTGTCGTTCATCAGAAATTACCGGGCTGAATGAAGTGGTTCTTCCAAGCTTCTGCTCCAACGCAAGGGGACTCCAGTGTGCAAAGATGCTAGCAGGACACTGATTTATCCAAACAGAGAAGAACTCATCAACAGAACAAGTTATCGTGGCGGCCACTTTACTGCTGGCATCCCCTGCAGAGGTGGCAATGCTCTACTAGGACTCCACCGGCATTAGACCGTCCAACAAATTCTCCGAGGCCTGACTACACTGCTGCAGAGGATGCTGGCACCAAAAAAGAAGCCCTTAAAGTACGGTAACCTTCCTAATGGAAACAACTTTGTCACCTTCTATTCCTCCCAAGCAGAACTGGGCTCCCTTGTTTCGTTCCCACTGGTATTTTATGAGTAGACAGTTACAGGA
The DNA here is from genome assembly GCA_009819605.1 of Sterna hirundo. Taxonomy (NCBI): domain Eukaryota; kingdom Metazoa; phylum Chordata; class Aves; order Charadriiformes; family Laridae; genus Sterna; species Sterna hirundo. Next base: position 75,881,219 of record CM020441.1, read on the forward strand.
GTGATTTTTTTTTACAGTAGTTTTAGCAGTTTGAGAGAGATCCCTCGCAGAGACAAAATGCCTGTCGCCTCCGCTTTGGTAGTGGAGGTTTGAGCACCTCACTGATGGATCCCCAGCCTCACTCAGCGCGGCTGGGAACGTTTGCCCTACAATCCACTGCAGGTTAGTCCAACATACAGCTATAATCAGGGCCATCTTGTCACTATAGGCCTGTGGACCCTGTGTCCCTAACATCTATCTGGTTTCTGGCAGGTGTCATGACCAGGTAAAACCAGTATCTGGGCCTGAACGTGGCTATTGGAGCTACCACGGCTTATAGCGGACAAGGGCCCAGCTCTCAAAGAACAAACCTCCCTTTTCACCCTAAATGTGTGTACACAAAATCAGTTTTATATGTGTTTTTGGGCACTGCAGGCCAGATACCAGCTGACCTCAGAGTTTAAGAAAAATAAAAATCAGCTTAATGGCCTTCCCCATGTTTCTTCTCGGCTGTTATTTAGTCAGGCTCCAAGAGCAGATGAAGCTTGTCACTTCTATACAAGGATGACTTAACAAACCGATTGGCACCTTATCGCTGCCTCACTTTTAGGGATGTCCAAACAGATCAAATATAAAAAACAAACATGAAGGGCAGTTTAGTGAGCTGCAGCTTATGTCAAGATCAAAGAGAGGGTTTACAGATAGTCCTTGGGTTCACCTGAAGACACAACAGGGGGAGGAGTTAGGAAAACAAAAGCTGATAAAAAATTTGAGCAAATTTGAGCCGTGAGAGCAAATATTTGTCTACAACAGAAAGACAACACGCTCCCCTACCTTACATAAAACACCCCGGCGACTGCATTGCCTCACTAAGGAAAACTAGGTAAATTTAAGGGAGGGAAAAAAAAAAAAAGTCAATTACGAACAGAAGAGAAAAAGGTTGGAAATCTCTGAGAAAATGACAGGCTTGTATTTTACAGCAGCAGACATGTAAAGCCAAGGGTTATAAGGTGTGGGTACATAAAATAAAATTATATACGTTTGAGTGACTAAGGCAAGAAAGGCATCAAATTACAACCCTACCTAGCTTCGCAAATCTGTACTGGTGCCAGTAGCTATATCAATCCCTCATGAAGGCAATATTATCACAGCTGTATTTGCACTCAGCACTTTCTGCTTCTTCAGGATTTTTATCGCAGGCTGGTGCGTTACTGCTAAAGCCGCTCGTTTTAAATACATCAGGGCGATATTTTGCATCAAGGGTCTCAGTCTCACAAGGCAGCAAGCGTTCTGGCCCCAGCAGGGCTCTACTACTGAAGGTGGAGGTAACTAAGCTCGTCAGACTATCGCGTAAACTCTGGGTTTGAACCCCTGTGGGCATCTCTACTCCCCGGTCACCCATATTGCCTAGGCCTTGCTCCTGACTCTGGCTCTTCCCTGGCATGAGCTGGCTCTTTGTTTGTAAGGGGATGCAGGTTCTGGCTGGCCCGGTTTCCACTCCATCCCTGTAAGAACAACAGGGACAACGAACTTAAGCTCGCGGCCCTGACGGAGATACTCTACCGACATGCACCACATTGGATGCGTACTCCAGAGCTAGTCTGGACCGGGGCTAGGGAACGTTGCCTCTACAGCATAAATGCATTATAGATAACAAAGCAGAGCTTCAAAACCCCCGAGCTACCACTAACTTCAGTAGTGATGGCTTTCGCTCGCTCAGAAATTTTTTAAAAGCAGAGGTGCCTATCACGGAATCACGGAATCTTCAGAGTTGGAAGGGACCTCTAGAGATCATCTAGTCCAACTCCCCTGCTAAAGCAGGATTTCCTAGAGCAGCATTTCCTAGGATTTCCTATCCTTCAGGCACCCGCTGGCGAAACGTGTGCTAGGCCTTTAGAAAAGTTATCCAGTAAATCCTTGAAGTGTCCTGGAAGCCAGCTAGTGAAACTCGGAAGTCTGAGCCTGTTACAATTAAAAATGGTGGGATGTGATGGAACCGGTTTAGTCGCTAAACCTTCCTTTGGGGAAAGGGGTGGGAGGCGGGGGAAGGCAGCGTTACTGAGAGTATCAACAATTGCTCAAAGCTGTACTCAAGTTGCTTTTTATAAAGTGAATTAGTAAAATTTATATGGAAGTAAATGAGTAGCAAATATGCGCTGTATATACTGAATGTAATACCGTGAGATTCTATAGCTACCTGTCTTTTGCTATGGACTTCTCCATTTATCGAAGTAGACGCCGACTGTGCTTAGGCTCAGATCATTGGGGTGAGGCACAGAAAAGCCTTTATGAGCTTTACTAAAAACCAGACGTTATCCAAGGCGCTATCCTATTAAACACACACCCTCCCCAGACCCCGTGCCTGCGGTCTGGCAAAGATTTCTTTCTAACAATACCTCTGGGCAGCCGGCAATATACAGAAGATTCATACAAACTCCGGCGTGTACTACAGGACAGGAGGTCAACGCATTTGGCATAGGATAAAAAGATTCTTCATCGCAGGTCAGTGGGAATCCACCTAGTGACTTTAATGGGCTCTGGATAAGGCCCCATGTAGACTGCCAGATGTACAGGTCAGACTTGCATCTAAGCAGGTCTTCCACCCTGCACAAAATAACTCTTCTGAAAAAAACCATGGTGTTTAAAAGCCGCAGACTGGAAAAAAAATCACTCTCATTTGCCCAACGTTAAAGACTATAATCCTAGGAAATAATTCATACATCAAAAATTAAGACAGACACTGATTTGCTTTTAAAAGCACACTGTAGAATACACGCTCTAAAATACTCTGAATGGCGGTAATTTATACACAGAGATAATGATTGTTTTTAAGTGATGAGTGCTAAAGCAGGCCATGGCAAAAAGCCTCCCTGACTTAATGCTCATGAGGGGGGGAAAAAAAAAAAAGAAAAAAAAAATTCATGTTATTTTGGATACCTTCATCTGGCATTTACTGCAAAATTGCTGTGACATTTTGTACTGAGTGTGTGTAACAGGACGTACAGCAAGTTTGGCTTGGAAAAGCAGAGAGCTCCCTTTCTGAGAAAGGCATCCCAGGTCGTCTGCCTTCCCGAGCTGTAACCCTTCCCGACTCTCTGTCGATGTAGACGCTGAACTGCTCCAGCAAGGTGACTGAATCCAGGGCTGCTATGAGGCTCATGAAAGCACAGAAACCCATCAAGGGAATCCAGGGCTGCCTTTCCCTTGGCAGCAGCTCAGTTACTTTGTCATCATCTGACCGGGCACCTGTCTCATCTGATTCATTTTCCTTTTTTTTTTTTTTTTTCTTCCCTCTTTTTGCACAAAACCAACTCTCTATCTTCATCTGTGAAATTTGAGGAAGTTTCCGCTGTGCATCCCGCCTACCGCTAAACGCCTGTGACATCTGCCTGTGACCTCCGGCGAGGCTGTACGTGCTACCGCAGCTGCAGCGGTGCCACGAGACGGCAGTGTTTCAGAAGCCTTTGGCTCTGTTTGGACAGACAGTGCTACAGCTTTCGGGGATACATGCTGTTTTACGTTAAAGCCCAGGAATAATTCACTGCAACAGAAAGAAGACCTCCAGAGAACTAGAAAAGGGGGAAAAGAAAAAAAAAAAAAAAAAAAAAAGGACAGGCAGTGCAATTTTCTGTTATTTAAATTTGGTTGTTCAAGAAAAATTGCGTGTCATCTGCCTCACATTTCTCACTGTAATGGTCACTTAATTTTCATTCCTTTTCTTTTGCAGCACCGGTGTCAGCGAGCTTCGCCTGAAGCCGTGTTATATTGCAAGCATGTTTGAGATGATTGGAGCTGCTGTTCTCTCTAGATAACATTGTCAGAGCTGAACGTGTTCATCCCTGAAGGTGAATGACAGAGCTTTTGTAACAGCATATTTTTACAACTGTAAATGATCCCAAGTAATTTAGCGAACATGGGCAAATGCCCGCCTTTGATCGAGAGGGTGAGGTGCAGGGAATTGAACTATGCCAGCTCATCACCCGGCACCAGGGCCTTCCTGCAGCCGCACAGCTGGTGCGTAGGAGGGCTGTTCGCCTCTCGCGTTTGCAGATTTTGCTCTGCCCTTCCGTCAGTGAGGAGGAGCGGGTACACCCCGCTGGGGAGTGCAGCAGTGACAGGGCCTTCGGGCTTTCCCACCACAGCAGTGCCATGCCCGAATCCAAGCGTCTAAAAGCCTGTCCCTTTCATCAACAGTACGTCGGATGAAGGGAAAAAAATGTCCGAACAAGGCCTGATTGCAAGCCCTTTTCTAACTATTCATCAGTAAAATATTTTATTTGAATAATTTTTGGACCTTTCAATTTGGATGAAAAAAGATATTCCGGATAGCCCGTAGGAGGGATTATGGAGTTCTGGGAACATCATGCCACTGTTGGGTTTCAATGCTGATGACAGTCGGCTTATCTGTTCTGCTTTTCTTCAGCTGGGGCCAGTTTTTCTTCTCTGAAAAGGGGTAAAAGCAGAGCGTGCTGTCTCCTCTGCCGTCAGTCACCCTAGAGAAAAGGGCTTGAGATGTCCAAGCTCAAAAGGATACCAACAGGTCCAATGATGAAACGCACTAAACACCACCACAACTACTGAAAAAGGCCAGGCTCTTAAACGCAAGGGGACTAAAGCAATACCCTCTGAAGTCCATGGACAACTAATAGATCATGCTGTAGCTTCTAACAGTCCCATTTTTATTGTAGTGTGAGCCAAAAGCAACACCGCCTGACTTTCAGCTTCCAGGGAGACCGTGTGCTACTGACAGTCAGGAAAACCACCAGACTGCTTGTAGCTAAGCACCTTTGATAAGAAATTGCTGGAAGAGGTGGGCCACGAAAGCCATAGTACTATTTTTAAAGTTGCTTTTCGGAGTTCAACCTGGAACGCTAAGCACGCAGGATTTTGCTTTCCTGTCTGTGTATTAGAATTACAAAATCTATGGCTTTTCTGTTTTCAGCTTCCAATAAAATGAGAATCTTTTCTTGTGTCAGGTGTACCAGCTAGTTGATATACTTGTGCTGTTATCAATGAGCTTCAAAAATGCCCTTTCATCGTCACAGCCGTTGGGGAGTTTGCCATTAAAAACAAGTGTAAACAGCATAATCAAAGCTCTTGCTTCCTACCTGCCTTTCCATCAAGCCCTTTTCCATTCAAAAGCTTTAGATTCTTTCCAATATTACCGAACTTTTCCACTTATGCTTGAATTGTTTGGTAAAATGCATGACATACATATTAAACTCATAGTAAACACAGAGCATGTATATTCAATAACTATAAAACAGACCCTTTTCTGCATATGAGCTCATTGCTTATGCTTGTCTGGTATATTAAAACATGCATTTCTGGGAAGCTGCAATAAAATAAAGTTTAGTAAAACATACTTCATCACAGTGATAAAGAAATAAAGTTGCGTCTGGACTGAAAGACCATTCTAAGTAGTAACGGAGACAATTATATCTTGCCTGGTGGAACAGCCAGGGAAGTTTAAGCGTAATGTTTACCCTGAGTATTTGCATAGCGTTTAAGAAAAATTAGGTCCAAATTCTTTGTGCAAGACAAGAACCATTTGGGCAGAAGTATTTTTCACTTTCCACCTCTTGCCGTCCCTCCCCATAAAGCAAAACGCAAGCACCCTCACAGCTTTATAGCCTTTTTGGAGTGATGCCCATACGGCCTTGGCCAATTGAAATGTACATCCTCGTCCATTACTGTATATCATACCTTCATATATGTGTAAGACCCTGCCTTCTCCCTGACCCCACCAGAGACGCACAGCTAGGGACAGACCATATCCACAAACACACTATCACGTTTTTAAAAAGCACAGGGCAAAGTCTAACTGGCTGGTAAAAATATATATCACTGCAGGGTAGTTAGAGAAGGGGCCTGGGACTGGAACAACACGGTTCTAATGCTCATCCGTGACCACGGCGTGAAACCTCTGGAAAGATCCAGGTCCGACTGACACTTGGTTTGCGTCGTCGTAACTGCGCTGGAGTCAGCGCTCTGGATTCACTCCACGTTTCCAACAGGGTTGTAGAGTCAGGCCTTGATCCTCCCATGCCGTCTCCCTGCCTCAGTGCCCTGCCCTTATGACCTAGCACTGTGCATCACCTGCCGATCCTCAAATCAGATGCGCTCTTCATAAAGAAAGAACGGATTCAGTTCCGATGTTGCGTGCAGTCTATTTCTATGCAGTCTATTTCTGTAAGTGCTTAGGTCTGTCCCAAGCTAGAATAGCCTATTTCTCCTTATTGTATCCCTTAGGGACTGCCTTGGTTCCGTGGGGGAGCCGCCACGTGCGGTGCACGGAGCCCGATGTTGGTGCTACGCAAAAGCAGATGGTTCAGCTCACTAACATGCACACTGGCGTTCCCTCCTGGGGAGCCTCGCTTCTCATAAAAGAGGTTTGTTAGTTTTTGGTACAGCGAATGATATTTACCTCGAATTTGCCCCTCTTCAGCCTCTGGTTCACGTTTTTCTTTTCTTTGGAAATCCAGCGCTTTGCTGGTGCTCTGTCACCGTTTCAGCGTCCGGCTGAGATCTGCGCCTCAGGGCTGCCTGCTGCCGGGTTGTTCTGTGGGTCTCATTTCTGGATAGGCAGGAGCACTTTCTGGAAAGAGATAAGCACAGATATCGTCAGGTAGCTAACCTCATTAAGCTCTACGTTATTTATTTATGTTATTTGGCTTAAATCAGCTGACATTGCTGGCGCAAAGATAAAAATACTAGGGAGACGAGCACGATATCAAACCGGCTTCACGCAGCTCAGGCAATTTAATTTTACACCAACTGTAGAAGTGACAACGCTGCAGAGATGAGCATCTCTGAGCTAACCTTTCCGCGTTGCTGTTATGAGGTAGCATCATATTCTTACTGCTTATGTCCCTCACCCTGGCAGAGTCGGAGACGTTGAGGAAGAAACCGCCTTTTGAAACGAGCTCTTCAATCTAGTCCCTGACTGGGTCACCACAAAGACTTAAGACGAAGCTGACTGAATAGTGAAGTGGAATGTTTCTCATTACTAGTCATGTGCTCCGAGTCCTGCAATTTTCTTTGAATGGCAGTTCTCAAACTGCAGGATACAGGCAGTAATAAGGTGATATGTTTGAGGCATCAGCGTTAAGAGTCCTTTCTAACGATATAGGCTAAAGTTACAGTGACGCTTTACCAAGTTTGTCGGAGTTTAACTTGCGGGACGTCAGTATGGCTTTGCAAATCCTTGCTTGTAAGTGCGCTGTCTGAAGTTTAACTGTGCCACTGCACTCAGCTCTCAAAAAACCATTCAAAGTGGCAAGAGCTTATTTGTGGCTTTGTGGTTTATTTGTACAAGAGCATAAGAAATCCCCAGCCAGGAGTCTGCAGAATTACTTTAAATGTTTATAGCCGACTGAAAAATAAGGCAAGATACATCTGTCAATGAAAGTGCCTTTTTTCCTACTTTCATAATGATAACTTTAAAAACTTTTATTAAACGAGAAAATTTTGTCTGAATGTATTTGAAGTTGCATTTTATGCAAAAGCCTACTAAAAAAAAGAAGAGGCCAACAGAAAATGTCTTTTAAGGTAACTTAAGTAACTTCAACCAAAAAATCCCGGTCCTGGCACATTGCACTTGTGTTAGGCCCTTAAATTGGCATGCAAGTAGGATGTCTAGGCACATGTAAACTCACGAAAAGAAAACGAAGAAAAGTAAAAATTAATGGCGACCGAGGAGAGCCTTTGGCGTCAGCTCACGCCAAGCCAGGCCGCGACGCAAGAACGGCAAACTTGTGTCTGTACCCACAGCACCAGGAGTACGCAGCCCTGGGGCTGGACCCCTGCACAGCACGGAGCGTACCTACAGCCAAAAAACCTCCCAGCAACACAAATACAGGCAGATAAGTTGGAAGTTTATTCCTTTGGATGTTTCTTTTGGAAATAAGGTGTGTTTGGGTTCTTTGGGACTGAGAGAGACAGATGAATGGCCTCTGAGGTAACTGCTTGAATCCAGTTCTGGGTTTTTTTGTTGTTTTAGATTATTCATGGGATCCGCAGGAAAACTTTATGAAATTGCCGTTCCCGTTCTGTTTTCGAAAGCTGTCCTTCACCATGGCTTTGGGAGAGCGTTCCCCTCAGAGCATCCCCCAGGTATCAACACGCCTGGGCTCACAGGGTTCTTTGTAATTAATACATCATCAAAACAAATTATGTTGTAGAGCACAATATGGCATCTTCCATCATCCCCTTCCTGCAGAAAGATAGCTCTTGGGTTTAGATGGAAAGATGTACACCAAGCAGCAGAGTGGAAGCATGAGGAACCTCTAGAGTCCATGCCAGAGTAATAAACATATCTTGATCTCTATATATCTTAAATATGGAAAATTACGATTTCCCCCCAAAAGTCTATTTCTCCAAGGAGGAAGATGAGAAGGAAAATATTTTAATATAGCTTCAGGTAGGAAGATTTCATTCCCAGCACTCCTATTGAGAGTGAACGTTTCATTTCATGTTTCCTTTAGCATTTTCTGGATATCCTAAATGACCTCGCCTGTTTCGACCATTAAGAAACCATAAAGTCGGATTCTCAACCACTTGGTGCTTACTTTTTTTCCCTCCAACAGAAGATTTTTCAGTTGCTTTCAATACTTACAGTTAAGCTGGTGCCTTTCTGCCACCACTGAGCAGAAATAACGAGCGCCTGACAGCATGAACGCCACGCTGCTTATGGAGACTGCTTTCATCGGATAGCAGTTTGGAGCAACATATTTTATAATTATTAACACATTATCATTCCAAGAAAAGATAGTCTGCTTTCTACTTCCAGAGCGCACAGCAATAACACTATCACCATAATAGTTAAAACATTACCCTGGCCTGCCTGAATCCCTTGCTCACAATCTGCAATGCTGAATTAAAACGTTCCTTCCATTCCCACGTACTTCACAGGTTATTTATGCTTAATTTAGCTTTGGGTTCATAAAGCATAACCACACCGACGCTATCGCTTCCTTTCTTCCCTCCTCCTTACACCTCCGTGTGTGCGAACCTTGATTACCAGCTTCCTACCCTAACCACAGCTCGGCTTGAAGCATCTTTTGCGCTATCACCGCTCCGGGGCAGGAGAGCAGCCGTCTCCTGCATTTTCCAGCTTACTACAGAGGAGGCTACAGACTTCAGCCCTCACCGCTCCCAGCAGGTGCATGAAATCTCACAGAAACACGACTCAAGTTAGGGTACCCTTGTTGTTAAGCCTGCTAAATATTTCTCTGTTCTTCCCTTTTCCGAGCAAAAAGACCCCACAGCCTTGGGTGCGACTCTTGCACCTCTTTCTACGGCCTTGGGCGGGTGATTTATACAGCCTAAACGCAGCAAGTAAATCACAATCGTATCAGGCCTTTCATTTTGGAGAGAAAATGCTGCGGAGGTGCCACAGCGCTGAGGTAAGACAGCACGGTGAAGCTGAGAGTAGGGGATCCGAGCCCGACTTCCACAACTACTACATTTCCCTCAATAACGCTCGGTGGATTAGTCAGCGAGATGCCGAGGGCCAGCACCCGTCCGTTCACTGACACTTGCCTAGTTTCTGTGTTTAGACTAAAAGCCTCAGATACTCTCTCTGCATATACGCAGCCCCTACTACAGAAGAGGCTTTGATCCTCTGATCCGAATGAGACTCTGATCCGAATGAGACTCCGATCTTGGTTGGGGCTCGTGGGTGCAAATGCTGGAGAAATAACAACAGATGGAATATCACAGTGATATATTAGTTACGATACAGAACCATATAGAGCTAATAGGGGAACATTTCTGGGCAAAGATCTCCTAAATAAACTAAATGCGAATGCATAAATAAGTAGAATGCAAACACACAGGGCCATTATACGGGCAGATGTGTGAAACTTTTTTTCGTCTGTATGTTAAGCAGGTCCTTGACATCTCTTTTAAAATTTATATATTTACACTGGCAAAAGAACAATCCTTCCTACCTAAACTACAGAGAGCAACCAAAAACACACTGGATAGTTTTACCATTCAGATCTATTTTGTCTTTCTTTTCAAGTATAATCAAATTCCTTTCCATGCCTACCTGCCCATTACATTTCTGAGGAACTATGTATTGGAGCCTGAGGAAGGTATTTGAAATCATACGCATGCATTGAAGGTAAAAAAACCAAAACCAAGTCATGTCTTCCTGGAATGAGGTATTATAAATCTTACCGGGGGGTAAAAAAAAAAAAAAAAAAAAAAAAGAGATCAGGCAAATCTTGGTCCCTACAGAGATCCTGGGCTTTCTAATGCTTGTGTATTTCTCTCACTATCTGCGTCATATCAGCGGCTCAAGGGACACTGTTGTAAAGGTCAGCTGGAGAAGGAGAAGCATGCAGTACCCACCCTAGAAGGAGCAAGGACTGACCAGACGCTATCAGTTTCTGTGCCAAGAAGGCGTAGTAGGGTGTGAGATGAGGCCAGAGGAACTACAGCAAAAGTACCAGTATAAAGGATCCAACTAACTCGGAGTAGCAAACTCAATATACTTTAAGAGGAAAGAAAGATTAAAGAAACCCCGGACCCTCCACTCCTGTTCTCTCGCCTCTCTCTGTCCTGGGTTTGGGGGCGATCACCTCACCCACAGCTCTCCTGAGGCTGCGTGGCCGAGATCTCGCCCTCCGAGCAAAGGGCTCCTTGTGAAGGGTCCGACCCCTCCGAAACACCACAGCTCAGGCGGACGCTTATCCCAGGGGTATTCGGGCCCCGGCAGCGGCGGCGCCCAGCGCTGCTGAGCCCCCTTGTGCAGCAAAGCCCCTCGGGTACACACCACCCCAATCACCCTGCTCCTGCTCTCCCCTCATCGATTAATAACGTCAAGCTCCCTCCCGCCCAGTCACGGGTCTACCAGGTAAGTGATAATGCCAACAGGAACATGGAAAATTTCTTCGAAAACCACCAAGTATTCATAGGCATACAAACATAGGGGCTAAGGCTGTCGTGTGTTTAACGTACATTTTGCAATGCAGGGTTTTGCCCCGATATTCTCAAGCAATAAGCTCCTTTGATTAATTGCAAAGTATATATATATATATTTTTTTTTTTTTAAAACAGAATTTCCTGGCAGGCTACTATTAATGGCTATTTTCAACCCTGGCAAAGAATTTCCATTATAACTGCTTGTCCTCTATTGCGTATAATTTTCCCTAAGTTTCACCTCTCAGGCTGACATTTGCCAAGCTTGAAGTCTGCCCAAAAAGAGAATTTTTAAGAAAGCTGAAGAAACTTTCCCTTCAGTTCAGCAGTGCAGGTTTTAACAAGGATCTCTCACACAAGCCTGGTAAAACTTCCCTCACTGGAACGAAAACCAGCACACATTTTGGTGCCTATTCCTGCAATCACGATGCAGAGACGGGACAAAGGAATTATTCAGCCTAAGTAAGACCGTTGGACCCAGTAGGCTAAATTCTTCCATAGCAGAAGCCCTTGTGATGTCCCTGAAGCCGGTGGGATTTCATCGCTTTACAAAGCAGGCTGAGTGAAGTCTGCTTTCTTCCTCTGACCAAGCAGCTCAGACTTTTCCTCATTGCTCTCCATGTTATTTAAAAATCTGGGTTTTGTAGCTGGCAGGCTCTCCCTTTGATGCGTTTCAGTCCGCAGAGAGCTCCCCTGTTGGCAAGTTTGAAGTGTTTTTGTGACACGCAGACTGCTATTCCCTCCATGCGGGGCTCTGTGAACACTCCCTGTCCCCCTACACCCCCCGTCCCTCCCTCACGCACGTCTCAGTTCAGGTCTCACCTCCCTTTTTTATCCATTCCCATCATTGTACAACCTCAAGCAGAGCAGTCGGCTGTCTCTGCGGCTGCCAGCAGCACGGAAAATGAAGTGTAATTTTGGGAAGGAATGAAGGGGGTGGGACTGGAAGGCGGTATAAATGCTGCTTAGAAAACTACACAGATGGGAAAGAAAGATTGAAGGAAGAGGAACACCGTCCTCATGGTCACAGAAAGAGCCTTCGCTGCGCGCTCCGAGAGCTGCGTGGAAGTCAGGTGTTATAAATGAAACAGAAGCAGTGGAAAAGGAGGACTTGAAAGCCAGGTCATGGGAGGTCTGAGCAGAACTGGGAACACGCCTAAAGCCAGAGGTGCTCTGGTGGTCTCCCGGAGGACCCACAGATGCCAGACCTGTCCTGCAGACCTGCCCCAGCTAAGCCAACCCCCCAAGTCTTGGCCCTGCCAGCCTTCACCTTGGCCTGGTGCGGGCAAGGGCAGCCCCCCTCTCCCTTCCACTCCTTAGCACCGGAGAAAACTGGCTGAAGGAGAAACCCAAGCCCTTACTGGGCTCACCATTGAGGATGGGTCAGGATCGAAGCACTGGTTGGAGCATCTTCATCCCTGTCGGACTTCTGGGGAGCGCTGCTCTGTTTTAGCAGACCAGAAAGAGAAGTGCTCTCTTGTACCATAGCTCGCTGCGTGAGCGCCTGTAAACACAGGAGAGCAGCTCCCGTTTCTCCGTACTGGAGAGGTGGGGGGACTGACAGCGAGTCCTCAAATCCAACAGGGTCTTGAAGGGCAACTAGAAAGGAGATATTCTCTCCTTGAGAGCAACAGGAATGCGACACCCTTTTGTTTATCTGAAGTAAGAGGGATCTCGGTTGGCCCTGACGTCAGGAGGCAGACCCTTTGCAGGGAGGGTACGTCTCCAATAGAGGTTCAGGAGGATCATTAAAAAGTGGTCAGGCTTTTATTTCTACCCCCTTTCCTCTGTGCCTTTTTGGCAGGGAGCCATGTTTCACAAGGAGTAGCCTTTCCTCCCGCACAGGCCTCTCTGCCCTTTGCCGGGATTCCCATGCCAAGGCTTCCAGTCAGAGGCAGGCCCGCAGAAAGAGCCATACAAGGTCCGTGTGCCCTGGGGGCGGGCTCTGCTTCTGGAGATCCCAAGGGTCCTGAAACACCACGTCCATGGAGAGGGGGTTACATGTCCTCTACTGGCCCTACTGGCCCAGTGGCCTCCCCTGCCACCAGGTCTACAGGGTCATGTCCTGGCTACCACTTCGGCACCGTCTTTTGTCTCAGGGAAACAGATCAAAGGCCCTTCTTGTGCCAGCTGTGACTCTGCCAGACTTTCATCGAGGGGGGCCGAGTGCTCGCACACCCCACACCCATCCCCTACCCGCCCGCTCCCCCCCAAATAAGACAATTCAGACATCCCTCCAAAGATACTCGAAAACAGATTGATAGAAATACCTGAAAGAGGTAAGAGGACAAATCTTCCTGGCTCTGAACAGGACTACTGAACTTAAATTCCTGAAATTCCTGAGCAGATTTTTTTCTTTTTTCCCCTTTTTTTTTTTTTTTTTTGGTAAGAAGTTCTCCCCTAGTAGTACTTGTTCAAGTGAAAATCACCACCTTGCTATGTTTAGAGGAATGGACGCTCCACAGCTCTCCACAGCTATTAATTATCTGCCCTTTAAACACAAGCCTTCACCCAAACGCGTGCTTGCCCTGTGGGAAAAGTGTGCCTTTTTCACACCTTTCATTGTAAACCAGGCGGTTAACTCGGGCTGACGACAGAATGGTGAAAACCACCTGCTCTTATTCAACAAGATACGTCACCACAACACCCCCTTCTAACAGCGCTGCTGGGCAAAGAGGAAATAAGGATCCTATGAACGTATTTAGTGGAATAGAAGAATACACCAAGAACTAAACGCGAAGCAAAACCACCACCCTAAAAACTCCCAAGATTAATAAAAATGATTTCTCACACTTTTCTAGGAAATTCGCCCCCCATTGGCAAACAAAATCCCTCTTTGTCACAGGGAGAAAACGGTTCCCCCAGTTATGCGTAGGGGACAGCGATCCCACTTGACAGTTTGAAAAGAAACTAAACAATTACTGACACTAGGTTTGTCGCTGAGTGGTTTCTGCTCCATATTCTGCTTTGAACTGTCCCCAGTTCGGGGTGAAGATCAGGATGAACACTGTTAAACATAATTACCTAGCTCATCCTGGACCTAGTCAATTTACTTACGGATGCAACTGTGAAGAAGAGAATGTTAATCGTGTATTTTCCTCCACCAAAGGCCGGATTACCACTTCAAAGTATCAAGACAAATTACATGTAAACAGCAGGAGGTAACTCAAAATTTAGAGTATTTATGCCTGTTCTTTCTCCTTTTCCATGAAAAACACTGGTGATTTTGCTCACAGAAAGATTGTGGTGTCGGATTCCATAACTAGGAATAAAAAAATTGTGACCGATGTGCCCTTATCACAAATCTCCTGGGACTGCTGCTGAGCTCTCTGGTGCTCCCAGGAACAGGCGGCACCTTCGGAGTTGCAGAAGGGCTCAGCAGCCACCAGGTGACACGAGAAGGGAACCGCAGCAATATGGAAGTTCAGAGAGACAAGGACGTAACTCCATCGCAGTGGGGGGCTTGGGGTTTTTTTGAAAACGCACGATGGGTACCTAGGAGGGAACGCATACAAGGAAAACACGGAGGTGTCAGTGCCCTTATCAGAGAGAGCGTGCATACTAGAGGAATTAGGGTAAAGCGAAAAATCCCATTCGGTACAATGAGATCACGTTGGTAATGACAATCTATTCTAAGCTAGTACTACTTTTCCACTGCATCAGAGAATGGTTTGGGCTGGAAAGGACCTTTAAAGGTCATCTAGTCCAGCCCCTCCTGCATTAAGCAGGGACATCTTCAACTAGATCCCATTGCTCAGACCCCTGCCCAAACTGATGTTTCCAGGGACGAGGCACCTACCACCTCCCGGGGCAATCTGCTCCGGTGTTTCACCACCCTCATTGTGAAAGGTCTTCCTTCTGTCTAGTCTGAATCTACCCTCTTCTAGTTTAAAGCCACTACCCCAGGTCCTATCGCTACAGGCCCTACTAAAAGGTCCTTCCCCCTTTATAAGCCCCCTTTAAATATTGGAATAAGGTCTCCCTGGAGCGTTCTTTTCTCCAGGCTAAACAATCCCAAGTCTTTCAGCCTGTCCTCTTAGGAGAGGTGTTCCATCCCTCTAATAATTTTTGTGGTCTTCCTCTGGACCTGGTCCAACAGGTCCATGTCTTTCCTGTACTGAGGCCTCCAGAGCTGGATGAAGTACTCCAGGTGGGGTCTCATTTTGTTTGTTTGCTTTTAATTGCTCCAAGTTCTTAGATTTCTTCCCATGATTAAGGACAATTTTGTCATGTTTTAGGAACAAATCCTTTAGAATTCCTAAGGCTCCTAGAAATCCCCGAAAAAAGATGGCTTCTTTCTGTGTGTTGTCCTTACATTTTAGATACTGGCACTGATGGTCTCTTTGGTCATTCTTCCATGCATATCCCTCCTCATATCATGGCTCCAGAGCAGAAATCTTCCACCAATCGAGATGGTTTTTTTTCTTTTTGTTTGCCTTAATGATTTTCACGGTGGTGTTCAAGGTACCAGTTTGGTCGAAGGAGTTACTTCCGTGGAGCCTAGGAAGCAAAGGCACAATGAAGGCCTGAACCGACTGGAACTGTTTGGCCTGGAAAAGAGATGAAGGAGGCATGTGGCAAGGCTGACAAATATGAGAAAGCAGTCTGGAGAAGGTGTATAGGAATCAACCATTTCTTCCAATGGTTCTTCCAATCCCAAGTTCTTCCAACAAGAACTTAGGACTGAAAAATTAAGGTAGAAGTCAAATTCAAATCAGACAAAAAGAAATGGGTCTCCACACAGTAAGTTGGAAACATGAGGAACTCCTGGACAGAGGACAATGTGGGTGCAAGAACTCTGCAAAAGATCTGGAATAGCTGGAAGTTAGTCAACAGACAAACAAGCGGGGGTTCTGTGAAATCTCTTTACTGAGGAAAGGATGTGAGACTACTGTGGGGTACTGTCACATCCATGCTTGCCCCTTTTATTTAACTCTTCTTGAGTTAACGTATACACCACACGTTTGTGGCGCATGGTTATGGCTTTCCAGCTTGAATTTGCCTCTCGTACATGACATATCTTTAGATACACACAGAAACAAGAGTGGAACCAAGGTTGCCTTCCGCAGCAGAGTTGCATAAGGAAAACTACAGATCATTCATGTTTCTAGAGTAGAAGCCAGCTCTAATGAGATGAAGGCATTAGGTTTGCATTAACTGATGCGTTCCTCTGATTCAAACTGTGGTCAGTAAAAGGTGAGCTCACTGTGCAGATGTAATATTCATTCGGGACTGAAATGTGTCTCTGCATCTAGCTCCGCTTCGCCCTCTTCCCAGACAGAGAGGTTATTCAGATTTTTTCCCCGCTTGTACATGTTGTGAAATGGACATCTGAAATATTGCATCACCTATACAGTGTTAGCGTGGTTCCTCTGGACAAGAGCCACCAATATGCTTCCCAGTTCTGCCCTGCACTTGGCGGATTCACATGCTGGGGTTAAGGGCCTCAGGCTTGCCAATTCCTGACTGTTAACTGGACTACGGATCTCTCCTTCTCCCACCGTTCAAAGTATCAGAGCTCATAACAACGACCCAAACTTACAGAAGTATAAGGAAAAGACACGCAATAAGCTCCTTTTCTTTTCTTTTTTTTTTCTTTTTCTTTTTTTTTTTTTTTTCTTTTCTTTCCCCGCCCTCCTAAACAGTGGAAGAAACAGAAATGCCAAGGCTTTCCCCTCTTCCCTTGCCAGCCTTTCAGAAGCGTGCTGTACGGAACATTAACTTGAGAGGAACTCTGACAGAGGCTTTGCTTAAGCAGGTTCCCTTGATCCTGAACCTGGGAACATTTGAATTAATGGGGAGTAGTTAACACTGAGGCCTGATGAAGTGAATGTGGCAGTTTATGCTGCCAGTCTAAAGGAAGCTTGTGCAATCTCCGAGGCAGTTACGCCACTATCAAGGTGGAATAATGTATGGGCTCAGACTGCTCAGGTTCCCTCAATGGAAGGAAAGAAGACTCTGTTATAACCACAGTTAACAAGAGCGAAAGTTTAATCAGTTTTTCATTACCTGCGGAATACCCCCTCGATTTAACCCGGTACGTTGGTTAACCGTTCACTGTCGGCTGAAACAGCTAGTGCACAGGCTATGTGCTTTGGTAACAGGATGAGGAATACTTAACCAAGTACACTGATGCCCTCTTCCTAACGCTAACACTGACTTAAGCGACTTTCAACAGGTCTCATAGCCTTTCTGTAACTCATTTGTCAGTCTAAGACAAATAACGCCAGGTTGAATTCAGGGCATCTCATGGGGCTTAAGAGGAGTTTGTAAAAGCATGTTAGACGAACTTCAACAAAATTCCTTTGCAGCTGCAAATTTTATTAATTCTCTAGGCCACGTCTTACACCATAAAAATGCAAAAGTGATTGCTACTGTTGTTTCTTCTACTTAAAATGCAAGATGGAAAGCGAGATGTCTAAACTTGCTTGCGAAGACAGGGTAAAGAAGTGATAATTGAATTCAATTTATGAAGAAAGTGGGAGATTCATTGCCACTGCGAGAGCTAAGATCAAGTAACTGTGTGCGCCTGCTAAATAGAGTGGCTGAAATTCTGCACCACAGCACAACGCTATTGATTTGAAAGGATTTGGTCCAAGTGCTGCAGAAACTGCAAAACAGGCAAGGAATATACTACTGGCTCTGAAAGACACAACTTCAGCGGAGGTGTTTCCAGAGATGCAGTGCTATCTATCAACAATGCACAAACAATGGAGAAGAGACACGACAGGACTGATGGGAAAACCGAATCCACAAATTCAGCATGACGTTGAAGTTCCAGGATGGTAACAGGTCCCTAGGAGTCACTAAGTGACAATTAGACACATTCCTTCTTAGAGACTTTCCCTGAACAGAAAATAAAAGCAAAACCATTTCAAAGGTGAACAAATACTCACTGGAGGCAGGAAATTTTCTTCCAGCTGTATTACCAAGGCAGGATGATTTTTACGAACATTTTGGAACTTGCATGGCAAGTGCAGGCAATTTGTTTCTGAGATGCTGTCAAACCAGAGGATCTGTGAGTAAAACAGTGATGACAGATGTGGAACTGCCCTTCCTGGTTCTCTTCCCTCAGGAAATCCGAGGCAATTTGTAAGGAGGTTTGAAAAAAGTGCCCTCTAGCTTGTATATGACAGCTTCTGTGGACTGCTGGCTTTTTCTTTTCACGCAGGCACTATGGATCGGGGCTGGGGACCTCTCAGAAGGTTAGAACCAAGCAGTTGCCATCTCTGGTTCACCAATGGCTAGAAATGAGGGCCAAGGATAACTTACAAGCTATGTTTGTTGCCCTCCTGATCCTGAAAGAAATTAGACGCTCACGTGGTTCACAACAAAAGATAACTTCACTCTTGTCTTCCCATCTCCAAAATCCAAAACTCTTCCTGCCTTTCAGGCTGTTGGGAAGTGGCAGTATCTGCATAGACACTGTCCGTTGCACACTGCTCAATATTTTTCTTCAAACATGTGCAATACAGGGTAAAAAGGCAAAAAGAACTGACAGGGCAAGGAGAAACCCTATGGGAATCTTGCTGCCTTGCAGTTCCCTTCCAACACAAACAGCCACGCTCAACACGGTAAATGGCTGCTTTTCTAGCAAAGCACTGAACCAAACACAGAAAACTCAAATGACCAAACCGCTGCCTGGCTTTGGGCTGAGAGTTCATGAAGTCCTCCCGATTTCTATCAGAAAGAGGTCGAAATAATGAAGCAGTCTGTACAATGCTTCCTTCTTACACAGTGGAAGAAGACGACAAACTAGGGAAAGCCATTTTCTTGAGCATTAAGCCCATCATTTTGATCACTGCTTTGTACACCACGTTCGCCAATCCTGCGCTTAAAAGTCTGTCTGCACTGTAAGCCGTTCATCTTCAGTTCGTGTTCAGTATACAATACCATCGCGTGTATTTCTTGCTTCAAGCGCTTCTGATGACTTTGAAAAGAATTTGGTTTTACTGACATAGGAATGTTCAATGCTTTATATCCTTACTTTGTGATTGGCGGTAGGCATACAGACTGTCCCTTCTGGAGACAAATGAATTGTTCCATGAACGTTTATATCCGTAAAACTCTCACAACTTTTCCAGTAAAAATGGGACAGGAGAATGGGACAATGAGGGAGTAGGGGGAAGGGGCTGAATTGTCCTCTCAAACAAGTCTCCAAAAAGCTGTTCACCAGTTACACTTCAGGTGCCCAAGACAACATCAGTGAGTGGCACTCAACCCCAAACACCTGGAAGCTTGCAACAGCCACAGTTCATTTTAACTTGTAGCTTGAATTAAGTAACGGTCGGCACATCCAGAGGACAGCAGTTGGTACGTGTGGCCAATCCTCGCTACCCAATCCAGCCTGATGAAATGTAATTCAATTGATTTCTTCTCCCCCAAAATCACTCGGTCTGGAAGTCAGCTCTCAGAAGACTTCACTGATGCAATTTGTTGGTGCTCGGCGGGGAGCAAATATGCTTCTGCTGCTTGTCACTAGCAGTGATTTTTTTTCCTCAATGACAAAGTACTGTCCTCTGACTTGGGTGAGTTCTAACTCTTACTCAGTTACAAGACCATAGAAAAATAAAATTCTTTAAGAGCTGGCATCGTATTCCAGATTACCTTGTCCACTTCTCCGCTCGTTCCCATGTATGAAGTGACCAACGCTCACTCTTATTCAGCTAGAAGCACATAAACATGCATACAGATTGGAAACAGCAAGAATGGTAAGGAAATGAGAGGAGGAATTAAGTGAAAGCAGTTGAAGCAGTAAGATTATTTCTGATTTGGAAGATGATGATAAAGTTTTGGTAAGGCTCATGAAGCCAGGAAGGGAATGGAGGGCTGGGAAAGTCAATTACCATGAGCTGTGGGAAAGGAAGTCTATTTTGGCAAGAATGTTTTGGCAGATGGCAGGGGACAATGTGACAAGCTGCGGAGGGAGAGAGATTATTTTAGTCTGATAGGCAAGATCTTGGCATAGACAAGGAGTTTAACGGTGAATGAGTAGGAGGCCAGAGGATGTATTTATCTTGACACTCTTCCTGTAGAGACACCAACCTGTTCCAGTCTAATGCCTTTTCCTGCAAATTTAGTTCTTCAGTACCTAAGGGAAGCACAGCCACGTACTTCTCTGGTTGCCAGATTCTGTGGTTCCCCACAACTCCTTTGCAATATGTACTCAGTTGTCGCTGTCGGTACATTTGAACACAATTCTGGGCAGGAAGTATTCAGAAAAGAGCTTAGACTCTGGCGGCACAGTATGGATGGTAACAACAGGCGCTTATTTGTACCTGCAATCCAAGGTAGGACTCACGGGTACTTGTACTGAATGGATTTGCCTGGCCAGAGTTTCTGGATTAAGTTCCCAGCAAGCACACAAGAAGTTGCTGAGAACTGGGACGTAAATGGATCCCCAATTCCCCAGGTGTCTGATCACGCAACTCAGCAATAACAGGAGGCAAAACTTAAGAGACAGAGTGTTACTAGGGAAGTCAGATGCAGCGGGGATGAGCAGGGTAAAGTTGGCCAGGAGCCCTGAAGTTCAGTGAAGAAGTTGGAGAGCAATAAGACTTTCCATGGGACGTCATACTTTCATTATGAGTTATTGTATGTCATACTCCAGACCACCGAAT
Organism: Sterna hirundo; assembly: GCA_009819605.1. Taxonomy (NCBI): domain Eukaryota; kingdom Metazoa; phylum Chordata; class Aves; order Charadriiformes; family Laridae; genus Sterna; species Sterna hirundo. Next base: position 75,901,747 of record CM020441.1, read on the forward strand.
TAAGGCTCTTCCAACGCAGCGTAGAGGTGGAAGAGGGAAAAATCTAAACACGCTTCTTGGGACTACAGACTTTCTTATGATACTTTTCATTACCTCCTGCTTCAAGGCAGCACGTGAATACCACGAGCAAATAAATTCTGGGAGCTTTAATTCGACCCTTCCCTGTTTAATCTAATCTAATAGCGATGTGAAGGCTTCTCTCAGTAGAAGTTACTATAAACAAGGCTCAATCAAGTATGTAAATTGCCTATGGCTTTTGAAACAAATCTGAGAGCTGCCTCTGGCTTTGAATGTCCCTTTGGCATAAAGGCTTTCAAAAACTGCGTTTTGTGAACACGTGGAAACAAAGATCAGAAGAATACTTTAATGTCGTTACAGGCAGTTGAGCAAGGCAGAAAAACAGAAAATGAAACTAAATCAACAGGGGAGCCGATGCCACACAGGCTGTGTCCTGTGCGGCCTGGAAGCCTCCTCACTCACACACACCGAAAAAGCCAATTATACCAAGCCACAGCAGGGCGCTAAAAAACATCAAGCATATCCGCGGTACTGCTAATTCTGAATTAGATGCAGCACAGCTCATTCTTTCACAGCTAATGGAAGGAAGGTCTGAGAAATCATCACGTCTTGTCTAGTACCGTTTTGGCCAATTCTTGCCTTAGGTGTACGCGCGCAAGCCTGCGGCTGCCAGCAGTCACAACTGAACCTTGGACCTCCAACACCCTTCCCTCAGAAAGGGGAAAACATCTGAATGCTGACCATTGAGTCAGAAATCAATAGCAAAATACTCATCTCCGATATTTCCAAGCTGGGTTTTTATAGATATGTCCAAAATCTATACCATGTATATATTAGACCCTCTCTATAACTTTAATACTTTAACACTCTAACAACCCATCCTAGTGATGTAGTCAAGTGCTGCAGTTTATCTCAGCTCCCTAAAAAGACTGGTAAATACAATCCCCATGGATTTTGTGATATTGCTGAAAAACAGGAGAAGGCTGTCCCGGTTGCACAGCAGACATAAGAACTCCTTCACCTTTGCCTGCACAGACCAGGTGACACACTAGATCATGCCCCAGCTCTCTTCTGGTCCACCCATCCAAGTTCTCCTTCCATGGAAACGAGAGGTAGGAGATGCTGTGTCTATGCGACCCATTCCAACATTGCGTTCCTCCTTGGTCCAACACTACGGACACAGCCCGAGTGATTTGTCAAAGGTCAAACAGCAAACCTGAGGCCCCCCCGCGGACCCCACCTGAGATCATACTCTACTGCTTTCACCACTGGACAGTACATCCTCCGGTACAGTTACACAACTTTGTGGCAGAGATCCACTTCAACTTGAGTTTGCCCAGTTTAATACACATTAAAAGCTAAGCAGGGCTTAGATGGATTTTTTTTTTAAAGCAGCAACTCCTTATTACAGGCCTCCTACACTATTAACACAGCAGCACACAGCGCAGCTTTGAGTGCAGAGGTCCCCAACTCATTTTCTTGTCACAGCTAAAGCTACAATGGCCATCGCTGGTTTGAAATTGCATATTTTGAAAAACAACTTGTTATGAAAATATTCAAGTAGGAGCCGCAGCACTTCCTCCCCACCCCGGTCATCTTGCACTTCTTCCCTCTTTCTTTATGAAAGCACGAAAGAAGGAGTCTAAGCACAGGATGTCCATCTCTAATATTGTAGGTTTAAGAACATAAACTAAAACGCTTGGTACCATATTAATTCAAATGCATTGGACGTGCAGATTCAACTACATTTTTTTAACCAGTAACATCCAGTCATAAAAACCTATCCATAAACACGAGGGCAAACCTTCCTGTTAGAAACCTACAAGGACTTCTACAGATGTCTCAGCTTGTCCTAGTGCAGGGACATTTAGTTTCTCAGCCCTGTATTATGTTAAAATAGTTTGGTCAATATTTTTCTTAAATTATCTTTGCTTACCATGCAGGAACTGGAATACTGTTCAACTAACATGCTGCTAAATAAAAGCTGACGTTATATAATTCAACTAAGTTGCATAATTCTTTTAATTTTTTTAAGCATATATTTAACGAGATGAACAGATGGTGTCTTACTCCCCTTTCCCACAGACAAATTTATTTAAGAAAAATATTCAGGGTGACTTTTCAAAGCATCTGAAACTACCCGCTAGGTACATTTTATGCTATTCTACAACCCCCTGTGAAAATTTAAACTACATGTGCTCATTTTCCCAGTCCTTACCTTCCTGCAAGGAAATCAGCAGGTTTGGAAGTAATTGTGAGGACCATCTCTGCTGTGGAGTTGTTGCTAGAAGATCTGGTTTACGATATGCATTCAAAGGACTCCTGACTCAGATGTTCGCTGAGGTCCTGAATTGCTTTCAGACCGTCTTCAGCAGTATAATGAATCGAGATATTAAATCCAAAACAATAACATTGATGGCTATAGGGTTTCTAACCTTAGATGGCATGACAAGGAACCTTTCTCAGCATCGCACAATTACAATACAGGCTTCTCTAGAGCCAAGATACAGAAAGGTTGCTAACAGAGGTCTTGTACAAACCACTGTGCTTAATTTTTAGGCTAGAACTCTGCATATCTTTTAGGTCCCTCCAGGTACCTGGGGGTCCCTGGTGGGCAACAAGCTCAATATGAGTGGTCAGTCTGCTCCTGCATCAAAGCAAGCCAACAGGATGCTGGGTTGCATCAAGAGGGGAATCACCAGCAGAAATAAAGAAGTCAGTGTCCCACTCTACTCGGCGCTTCTCAGACCACACCTGGAATACCGTGTTCAGTTTTGGTCCCTGCTATACAAAAGAGATGTTGAGAGGCTGGAGAGGATCCAGAGGAGGGCCACCAAGATGATCAAAGGCCTGAGAAAGGCTGAGAGAACTGGGTTTGTTCAGCCTTGAGAAAAGACAACTTAGGTGAGACCTTATCACCGTGTTCCAGAATTTAAAGGGTGGCTACAGAGATGGAGACTCCCTTTTTACAAGGAGTCACATGGAAAAGATGAGGGGTAATGGGTAAAAATTAGTCCTGATTGGACACAAGAGGAAAATTTTTCACAATGAGAACAACCAGCCATTGAAATAATCTCCCCAGGGAAGCGACGGATTCCCCAACATTGAACACTTACGATTCGGCTGGACAGGGTGCTGGGCCATCTTGTCTAGACTGTGCTTTTGCCAAGAAAGGTTAGACCTTGAGGTCCCTTCCAACGTGGTATTCTATGATCATACGATCTTTTAGGTCGCCATAAGGCAGATTGAGGGGAGGTTTTAAGTTTATCCAGGCATGATTCAGTTGCCTAAATGATGACATCGAGCACCATTTAAGATAGCAAAGATGCCTCTACTGTGCTGGCAGACATGACACATTAATGATTGGAGAACCTTGTCGTTCAAGTACAACAGGTGGAGTCAGGCAGTACACCCTATGCATCTTTTGGGGAGAGGCAAACTCTTAAGCTTCCGGTATCAGAAGTTTTAATTTGCTTTTGTGGCTACACTGCACTACACATCGTTCACTGACCGCACTAAAAGCAGTTCTACTTCCCTTTCCATCTGCCTTCATAAGTTCCCTACGTCCTCACCATCCATTGCAAAAGAAAGGTTGGAGGGGAATGTCTCTAGGAAGGGAGAATACCAGATGATACCCATACCAAATTAGTCATTTAACAGTGAATTGTAACATCCTATTGCTACCAGAGTCTCAAGTGTTGTAAAAATCTCAGTGCCAATGGCAAGGTCATCGGGAAGAGCTGGCCATGACAGAGTCTGCTTTTTGGCAACGTTCAAACAGGACCCTCATCTCTGGTGCTGCTGGTGCTGGTAAGAGGCAGCCAGCACGTTGCCAGCCTGTGATATTGTACTATTGACAGCTGGCCTTTCCAGGTGGCTGGGGAAAACTGTGAAACATAGAAAGACTCGTAAAAACCGTCGACATTCTATCAACTCATTTTTCCCCTGTAGTTAACATAAAGAAATCATAGAATCATAGGGTTGGAAGGGACCTCTGGAGATCATCTAGTCCAACCCCCCTGCCAGAGCAGGGTCACCCAGAGCAGGTTGCTCAGGAACGCGTCCAGGTGGGTTTGGAATGTCTCCAGAGACGGAGACTCCACCACCTCTCTGGGCAGCCTGTGCCAGTGCTCTGCCACCCTTAAGGTAAAGAAGTTCCTCCACATGTGTAGGTGGAACTTGCTATGCTCAAGTTTGTGCCTGTTATCTCTTGTCCTGTCCCCGGGCACCACTGAAAAGAGCCTGGCCCCATCCTCCTGACACCCACCCTTTAAGTATTTATAAGTGTTGATAAGGTATCAAATAAAACATGGTAGCACACACATATGAAAGATGATCTAGGGGAAGATGCCAAATAACCTGTTACTGAATATGCTGCTGCCACGCAAATACCCCATGGCATTGTAGCCTGGGTCATGGGAGCCCAAAGTCCACAGCATCAATCGCCAGTGCTAAATTCAAGGTTTGCATTTCAGTCTAAAGATTTACACGTGTCATGTAACAAAGGAAGACAACAGCAACCTAGGATCTCTCCAGAGCTATAGAAAACGTGAAAAAATGAAGCAACTGAGTGAACTGAGTGTATTCTTAAAAACCAACAAAGAAACTTCAACAGAAGGGGAGAATTGGCTCAGTTTTTGCAGATCTCTTAATGGAGTAGCGGGTCATGCTCTTCGATGCCCAGACCACTACAGAGAAAACAACAGTTGCTTTTAAGTCTGACCTGTGGACACGCAGGGGAAAATATCAGCAGAAACGTTGCACTCCCATTTGATAACAGAAAAGAAGAAATAGCAGAGGCGCCTGACTTGCATTGGCTGGAGTCGCTGCAGTGCGTTCTGCAGTGAAACAACTCCTCTCCCCCCTTTAAAGAGCTCTGGTCACATTAGTATGATTATTGGGTGCTGCGATACTACAAATAACACAATGACGTTGCATGTAACACAGAAGTCAGAGAAAGCTGGATAAACGGAGCTTTTCAAAGCTAAAGAAAGAAATACTAACAGATTGCACAGATTAGCTTCTGTGTGAGAAGCCAATGAAAAACGAAGCCTGAAACAAACCAGTGCCCAAACTGGAGAAATACTGCTAGCATAGTAATTTGAAAAATTTCAGCAAATCAGTATACACACTGATTCATGGAAACGTTAACTGACTGTACCTATCTGGATCAAAGCTGATCAGAAGTTTCTCACTTGGGCAGTTTCATGAAAAAAATGCGTTTTTGTCAAAAGCAAAGCAACAATGACAAAAGCCAACGCTTTGAGAATATTCGGTTTTTAAATCTCAAACGTCATTTCAACTTTTTGCTTGTGTATTTCTCATCTCATCATCTTGTACTTGGCTCGCTGATTTCTCTTGTGGGTGTAACTGTAAGAGCTGTTCGCATTCCCGGTTAGGTACGCTGTTTTGCCTACACTTGCTGAAAACGTAAGTGTGTGTGTTTGTGCCGTAAATTAGAACCAGACAGTGGTTTTCATCTGCGTCCACTCACTTTCCCCGCCCCGCTGTCCCACCACCCCCACCCGAGCATTAACGCTCTCTAGAAATGCAGCAGTTTGCCAGGACTAATACATCTCCCATATCTAACAATGTTACACATATTATAGCGATACCGCTGTCAACAGCATCCTAGTAATGCCCTTAAGGAATTAATAGCTCCATATTGGTCTTTACTGGACATTTACCAAGAAGCTGCGTCTCAAGGCTCAAGATAACAATCACTCCACTGTTAACACACCCTGCCTTCCCTGCAAAACACACAGAATTGCTGGTTCCTTGAAGAACCATGAAGAACCATGAAGATGATGCTGCCCCTACGCCGCCTTGCAAGCGTGCCTGAGGGCACAGCCCGCAGCCAGGGTCTCACCGAGCACCTAGGCTGGGGGTCTGCAGAGCACAGCTCAACTCCTACTAATTCCATGCAGCAGCTCCCTTCCCCTTTGCGACCGAGGTACAATGGAGAGGCGGTTGCTTTGCACCATCCATCTCACTGTGGGATCAAGATGTGGCCAAGGACTTGGGCTTGTATCCCACGGGCTTTGGAGTGCAGGAGCAGTCACTCAGGTTACATATAGCCTACACAACGGACATGCCAAAGTCCTGTATATACATATATAGTATTTGCACGAAGGAGCAGAATTAAGATTATGTAAATTATCTTAATGATGCTGGGGCTTTTTGCACGTTTGGTTTTGCAGGTTTGCTTATAGGCTATGGAAGGAACAGCAAAGCATGAATGATGCACTCAGCGGTGTAGCCAGTAGAAAAGAAAGGGAGATATAGACTGTCAATAATTGATGCTGAAAGCTTTCAGACCAGGTACAGTCTCATACAGCTGTGGTGATAAACGCCATATTCCACCACAAGAGAGCAGGCCAAGAGCCTGCCAAAGGTGAGTGTTAAGACAGCAAAATCGCAAAGCACTGAATGAATCCATGCCAACGGCCACAAAGTCTGTGGCAGCCACGCTCTTTTTCATAGCAAGAGGTGCCAGCTATACCCTGTAATGCAATCCACTCGAATCAGGCTTTACAGCAAGTTCAGTTTTCATTTCTCCCAGTCTATTCCATTTATCACCATGTGACCTCACCCAAATAGAATAAAAAAAAAAACAAAAACACGTCTAGCTTTTTTTTTTTGGTGTAGTTCTCGTCCCTTGAATTTTTTTTCCCCCTTCCAGAAATTGCCAGCAGGAGTGAATGCTTGCAGTGTTTCTGTTCCATAAACGGTTTCACGCTTAGCAGCAGGCACCAAAAAGGTTCAGTTCTTGCTCTGATCCTGTGTTTATACTGAGCTGGAGGTGGATTTAAACCATCTTCCATATTTGGGGTCTACTCAAAGCTGAGTGACCTAAGGGCAATCGGCTGATGCTCCATCTCCTATGGCTGCAGAGAGGCCCTCTCTGAGCCTTGAGCAAGTAAAGAGCAGCCATAACATGCTCCCTCTCCACCTCACAAGAGCTAGTGCAGAAACCAGGTCCCGTATACGGGCAGGACCTCTGCCCTGTGCCTGCCCAGAGAGCCACAGAGCGGCCTTACCACGACTGACAGGCCTGGGAAATAGGAATGCGCAGAGGGAGAAATCCCATTTCCCCTTCCATGCGTTTTGGATAACGGACTGAATTGCCTGAAAAACAATAGAAGTCTCCCCTGAGGTCCCTAGGGCTCGGAGTCATCTCTAAGACTATTCAGCCGCCTCACCACGCTGAAGGAATACTCTGAACTCCCCACGGGGCCGGTTTGCCTTTCGTTATGTGTCAGTAACGGTTCACGCCACGGCCGGCGCGCTGAGCGGAGAGGGGCAGGCCGACGGCAGGAACGGCCCCGCCGCCCTCCGGGCAGCCTCACGGAAACGAGCGGTCGTGCCTCAAGAGGTTACGCCAATGAGCAGCCCTATGAAAGAAATGATAAATTGAGAAAAATCTCCCTTAATGGATGCTTTAAAAAAAAAAAAAAAAAGAAAGAAAAAGAAAAAGAAAGAGAGAGGGGCCACTCGAGGCACCTAAAGCTGTTAATAATGACAAGAGAAGAAGGGATTTCTGGTTAATCAACATCAAGGTCAGAGTCTTGTGGAATAAATTTCATATACAGTGAATAACTCACACAGGGTGATGGCATGTTTAGCATCAACTCTTGGCAAAGATTTGTTTGCTTAATGACTTTTCTCTTTTTTTTTTCAGGCCAGCCACCTTTGACTGGAGCGAGCTTGTTAAAAGAGCTAAATGTCACTGAAAATGTGCTGTTAATCCTACTCATCAACAAATGTTAACCGCGAAGCGATAATAAAAAGAAAAAAGAAAAGATGTGGCTCCAATCAGGATTATGCTTGGTAAGTGCAGAGACCCCCATGACTGCGTAACAGGCGGCTCTCATACTGTTTCTCCAAATATATGTCACCATTCCTGATTTTGCAAAAGTGCTTTGATGTTCGTTTGCAGACGGATACACTGTACTTTTCCTTTGGCTTGTACAAACAGAGAGAGGCATTTTGGTCTTCTCGGCAAATACTGTCAGATGTTTTATGTGCAGCAATGAAAATTAAGTAAATCTTTGATATTACAAGTCTTCCTTGCTCGAAACAAACTTGGCTCAGCTACCGGTAGATGTAAAGAAAAAACACGTAATTTTTTTTCTAGATAAAGAAGTTTACAGATGTCCATAATGTTTTGAAGATCGCAGCATTCACCGGCTTTAATGATCTCTGTGGAAGCTATCGGGAAGCAAGAGCTGGGGAAAGAAGCACATTAAACTGGCTCGAGCTCTTCCCAGATTCTGACCTTTTCTGCACACATCCCTCCTAACTCTAAATCATCTCATTGATCAACGTAATTAAGTTGTGAGCAACTATTCTTCTCTCAAGTGAAGTTTGCTGCTTCGATTTCACGCTGAAGGAGCGTGTGAGCCTTCAAAAGCTTGCCTGTTCCTCCAAACGCGCTAGTTCAAATAAAAACAAGAAACCCGCACATCTAAGACAAGTTACTGCTCCCTCAGCAGCGCGAACCTCCCTCAGGGTGTGTTGTTCTACCTTCTCCCAAAGAAAAGCACCTTGCAGTCTCCTCCCTCTCTATATATTCCTATTAAGGCTAAGCAGTAACATTCTCAGGATGCCTGAAAAAAATCTGACTAACGGTGAGCTTCACACAAAGTTGTACATTTCATAAAGTACAGGTTTTGAAAGGAGGAGTAACTTTTTCACCGGTAGGCCAATAGTATTTTTTTTTTTTTAATTACTTCTGCAAAAAACAGTACTAGAAAAAGCCTGAGGATCACTGCAACGCAGCATATTTCCTTTTTCAAAAGCTTATTTTTTCATTTAACGATTTTGCTGAAGAAAATTGCGTTTCAAAGACTTGCTTTTTTTTTTCCTCCTCAGATATTATGAGATAATATAGATAACTATATCTAGGCGTATTATAGATAAACATATGTATAAGACAGTATACATAGGTAAAAAAGATCCTTAACCTCAATCTCTTTAATATCTGAAGGTCATTCAGAGTTTTACAGTACTTTTTTAACACTTACGGGACTAGGAGTGCTTTTTGTGGCCATTTCTGTTGTGTTTTCCTTCAGTGTTGAGTAACCCAGTTCTTTAATATCTTGGAATCTGAAGGAAACAACAGTATAGCTACATGTACATGTTTGTGCAAGTTTTTAGATTTTTGTTTTTATCAGGGGTGGAGTCATTTTGAGACACCTCTACAGAGCCACTAACATTTTCTTTTCCTTTTGGTTTTATACTAGCTGCCACTTAATGCGACAGTTAACGACAGCGAAGCAAACGCAGCAATTTCTCTCTAGAAGAGTGCAACAGCTTCTCATGTTCTGTGGTTTCAAAATATTTGGGAGAAACACGTGCAAGCTTTGTGAACCGTATGGAGCATTGCCTCTGAGATGAAATGGAAGGCATGAAGCTCCAGCCTGGTCCCACAGGGCTCCCTCTTTCAGAAGCTCTCAGATCTTCCACTGGTCCTCAATTTCACAAGCCTACAAAATAGTTCATGGTTTTACGAGCAGTGCACATGGTTTAACAGACTGTCTACGCTACAATTTTAAAGGTATTACTTCTGATCTCGTGAAAGCATAAGAAGGTCTGGGTTTTTTTAGCCTCCCTGTTGCTGTTCAAATCAAGCAGGGATTTCAGCTGGGTGCCTGTAGTTGTGTTTGACCATTTCCCACAAGCAGCCAGCATTAATATAACCATAGGTAGCACTATCTGAAATTAATTCTATCTAAGACTCCAGCAACACAATCTGGAAAGACTGCAACCCACGGAATTTAAAGCAACAATAATTCAAATTGTTACGAACGCAACAGCTGGGAGCTCCGCTCTTTGCACTGCCTTCCCAACCCCATGCGGAGTCCGGTTTCAATGTCCGTCTCCCTACTCTGCAGTTATGTCTCACCGAGCAGTGTTTCACAGCCACGTTCCACTGCAGTCATCAGGCTGCTGACAAATAGAGAGAGCTTTGTCAGCATTTGGGATAGGATCAGAGGAATTCTCCCAGAAAAAGGATCTAACTGAAACACTTCGTTCTTCTCCATCCCCTTCAAAATAATGCTAGCCTGCATTGTTTTCAGTAATAAATGCAAAGCTCCTCCTGAATTTTGACAGCCTTCAGTAAATTATATACATATACAAAGACTTTGGTAAATGAGTTCATCTACTTCTGCAGTTGTATAGAAGAAGAGAAAAAGGAAGGAAAGAGTATTACCTCTTCATTTAAGTTGATAGGAAGGGCTACGTTAATCAATGAAGTGGAAGCAATGCGCATACCCCTAGAGACATACATGATTACCTCAAGATCTGGGATGAAAACCAGTTGGGTTTGTATTTTTCCTTTCCTATAAACACTTACTCCAACGCAAAGTAGACTCCCAACTTTGAAGAACCTTCACTTCACACTTTTAATAAAGATGCTTTTTTTTTTTTTTTATAGGTTATATGCTATCTCTTAGCGCATCCGTCTTTTCCAAAGGTCAAAATAAACAGTTATTAGACACAGGCATTATTAGCCACTCACTTTCATCTGAAATGATGAACAATAAAGAGCAGGAGACCCCTGGCAAAGGACTATACACACCCAATTTCAAAAGGAAATCATGTTCTTGGCATAATTTCTGTAGTTCCGTACATTCTAACATCGCTTCTTACAATTTCACCATTCATGAAACAATTCAAAATTCCTGAAAATATAATTCACCATCTCACTCATCACCACTGTATCATCTCACCTTCCCTCACTTACTGAAACTGTATTTGTATGCGTACACCCCTCCAAACGTACTTTTGCCCGTGAGCACACACTCAACCGTGTTGCTTTACATTTAAATATATATTGCTTTTAAATTCCTAACATAGATGCGACTGAGAGGATCTCTTTTCAGTGGCTTTGAGCATTTGTAGGTCTCTTGAATCCAGATGGACTGTCAAAGTTTAATAGTCATAGCTATCATGAAAAAAAAGTTTAAAGTAGACTAAATCCTCCTTTCATGAACTTAAGATGTGCTGAGTACTCGCGGTTCCTGCAGAAACTTGTGGTAGCTCCAAGGTAATTGCCATCATCTCACTTATCTACTCAGGTACCTACTAGGAGGGGTGTTCTCCACTTTTTTCCGTAGCTGCTTGTTCTTGCCAGGAAGAACAAAAAAGGTAAAAAAGGACAGGTGAAATCAGGACATCCCATTAGTTGTGCTTACAAAGAAATCCCCCAAAGCTGTCAGATATTAAAAGGACGCATTTCCTTTCTATAGATATAGCTAAGATCCACAAAATTCTTCCACAAGTTTTGGATGTGCAGCCAACTGCTGACCCAAAACACCCGGCTGCATTTCGGTACACGTCACAAAGAAATTAAACTGGGGGAAGGACGAAAACTTCCTCTCTGCTCCTTAGAGACGTAGTTAAGGACTTGACTTTTATGTTGCAATTCTTTAAGCAGAAGAATTAAGTTAAGTCCTCTGCACCTCACAGAGGCACCAAAGCATGACCTTTTCCGTCAACCCTGTACGGAGAGAGTAGGCGAGGTGGGCTTTATCACCACACGCTGTTCACTGAGGATAAAGCAGATTGTTCTCCCTGCTCATCCACTGCGCTCGCGTGAGATACTCCTGCCAGGAAATACTTGAAGGAGGAACAGCTACGCTTGCGCATGCGACGTGACCTCCAAGCATGCAACTGCGTAAACTCATTTTTGTGTGTTACAGACCGAATTATTCCTGTAGCTACTGCAACCTACGTGCAGAGAAATCTTACAGGTATTTTGCTACTCGTTGCCAATGTTAGCCAAACGGCTCACGAGGCACTGAAGAAACTCAAGAGAATTAGTGAGCAAATGACCACGTGATAATAGGGAGTGGTAGTCATTCTATGACAAAGCTGGGTCACTCCACAACATACAGCTAGTAAGTAATTTGCGCTCCAGCGACCCGCTGCAACATCAAGACTCAAAGAGCTTTGCTCTCCTGCTCTCGCTACCCTTCATATCATTAAATCAAACATTCATGTAAGGTATTTAGGACCTGCTTGCCAGATTGCAAAGGTAGATGTTGTTTTTGGCTCTCCCGAAGTGTTTTTGGCTCTCCCTGAAGTGAAGCCAAGACCTGTAATCATTTGCCTTGGTTGAAACAAAAATAAACCTATCGTGTACTGTACGCACTTCTGAGGTAATTGCTGCCATTAGATCACAGCCTGGAAATGAATTTTAAACCACGCAAAGAGACTGAACGCAAAAAAACCCTACGTTAAAATAATGTCAAAAGTCCGATTATAACATGCCAAAGCAAGAAGTGCTCAACTGAAAGTAGGAACTTCAGCTTCAGCCCACCCTGTCAGACCCAGCTGCTGCAACCCACATGGTGAAGTTAAACTGTCTCGTGGTAGGGGATGACCCGCAGGCCCAGCAGGAACGGGTCGGCTCCCCCATTTGAGGTAACATTGCCTGTAGAAAAAGAGACACTTGGACATTGTGTTCCTTTAGCACTGTTTAAAGCATGCATTGCGTCTACCGTGCGCTCCCCGCTTTGCATTCTTTCATTTCCATATCTGCCTGCCTATCCCCGCTGCCACAAACGCACTTATCACCCAGTCAAATCTGATTTCATCCAGTTAACTCCCCCGAGACCTCAACAGCCGAAAGAGGGAGATCTTCATTATTTTGTAAGGATCATTGCAAAAAGAACATGCTATATTGAGAGGGCGAGTGGACTCCAAGCTCTCGATAAGGTCGGTAGCCCAGCACAGAAGCTTTCGTGTACCGTCATAGCACCTCCCTATTTCAACCCAGTTCCGCTGTTCGACGTTGTCAAGGAGACAAAAGCCATCCTGCGCTCCTCCAACCACCAAAGACTGCTGGGCCCCAAGACGTGGAACATCCACAGGAGTCCATGAGAGTTCTAGGTCCTGACTGCCCCAGGAGGAAGCCTTCCTGCACTAGGACTTCCCTCTGAGCCCTCTGCTGACCACATCACATACTGGTGGCAGCACTCAGAATTTCACACCAGTCCACCGCCAGGATCACGTATAGCTCTGGCTCTTCAAGTCACACTTTTGTAACAACTCTCTCTCACAACCGGATTTATGAATTATTGCACCATTCTTACCCTTTAAAGGCGATAAACAACAAAAAACCTGCTCTGGGGTCACGTGTAACGCACTGGGGAGGGGAAGGGATTTAGGCTCAAGACTTGGCTGCCATAAACACCCTGCACGGCCACACCGGTGAGACTGGGAGACTGTTGGCTGTGTTTGCCTTTTCCCTGACCTTGCTGTTACTTTGGAGCCATCAGAGGCTGCCGCTCACAGTGGCTTCAAGGTCCTTTGTTAGACTTACTGCCATTGACCCAGTGACAACAGCACGATGTCTTTAACTTCCGATTCAGAAAACAGTCATTCAAATAAAGGATACACTGACAGCCCATTAACTACAGCAAAGATTGTTGTTGCTGCTACAGTTTCAGAGAGACCTATTTAAAAATAGATTAGGGTCTTGGAAACCACTCAGCTTATTCTGCCTTTTTCCCCTTCTTCCCTGCAAGACAAGTTACCAAACCAAACTTGGCATTTGCTTCCTCCCTGATCTAGTTACAACTTCATTATAGCAATATTGGCCAGCAGCAAGTAACTTATTAAATAAATGCCATTTAAGTGCTTCCACCTGGATAGTTGATTCAGATAACAGAGAGATAGAGAGAAGGGAGGGGCTGGCCTGGCTCTGCCCACTTTCTGCCTTCCTTTGCGGCAGCGGGGCTGGGCAGGCCATTCCAGCTGGGCAGGCAAGCGTGAGCAGCATCTCCCAGTGCCGCAACAAGAGGAGAACTCACGTTGCTCTTTCAAGACCACACCAGCTCTTTACAACGATCATCAAAACATCTTCATCCTATCTAATTACACAAACTCGGTCCTGTGCATTTTGACTGGGGTCATTTTGTAAAAGATTTTTTTTTTTTTTTTTTAACTTTCTCAACAAAAACAGCTTTCAACCCCTAAAATTATTTTAAGGTATTTTTTTCCCCTCACAAGGTTGGCAGCAGCATCCAGGGAGTTGTCCTGCCTGTGGAAGGAAGAGGGCAAAAGACTCAGCATAGACAGTTTGACACTTAGAGCGTGTCACCAGAAGAAAGGTGCTGGTTTGCTGCTGAGGAGCACAGATTTTTCTTTTACTCACTGGAAGAAGAGAAAAACCCAACTTTCTGAAATAAACATTCCACCTCGGGTTCTGAAAAAAACAAGAGTAGCCATAACCATGATACCACTACAGGCTTCTGGGAATGGCCTGCTCTTGATAGCACCTCTTGATGTGGCTCCAACAGCATTTAAAGAACAGCTAAACATTTAGTGAACATGCAAAAGCGTGATTAGGACCTTCATTTTTGTTCATAAAACGCCAGGAGACTTAGTACCTGCTACAGTGACCATTAACTACAAAAATGACCACCACCACCACCTTCTCCCCCACCTCTCCTGTGGGAAGCTGCTCCCAGCAGAACTGTTGAACACAAATAAGGTTTGCAGAAAGCAGGTGACTGTTTCCAGTTATTTCAATGAGGTGGCCAGAGACAACTCAGCTAGATAGGATTGGTTTTTTTGTTTGGTTGGGGTTTTTTTGTTGTTGTTTAAGTTTTGGGTGTTTTTTTAACTTGGAGGAGTAGATATGCTTTACAAAGGGATTTGAAAGAAAATAGTAGTGAGACCAAGAATATTTGACTCAACCTAAGTGTACACATATGTATATTGAACAAGATGTATACACATTTATATTTACCATTTGTTCGGTGTTGTTTGCAATGACCAGATACTTAAATTCTGACATAGTAGAAGAGAATGAGATGAATACTCAAAGTTCATGGCACATCTTCAAATACCAGATGCAGACCCTTTCAGGGACAACAGGGTTCAGGATGTTCACGGGCAAGACCAGTTAGCATGCTGCTTATGTTAATTTCAGAAGATCCCACCTTGGTTTCTCATAAGGGTTTATTTCTCTGCTCAAGATCACAAGCCTTAACATACAGAGTCACCCAAAGGTGAACCCTTGCAACTGTTATCAGATCTGAGGGATATGAAGTTTATCAAATTTATGACCCATCATCAGCCCTCCCCCTTTTCGTTCCTATAGAATTTCAAAAGTTCAATAAAAACTTTAGGGGGTTTTTATATTTTAGAAGGATCATTTGAGGTAGTCTTGTATTAACTTCGATGTGTGCTTCCTTCAATGCTGTAACATACTGAACGTCTACCTCCTGACCCAGAAATTTTGCAAAGATCACTATTATTACAAGACTGTTTACTTGCCATCTAACCTCACTTAAACCAAACTTACAGTGAGTTTTTCAGCCTACAAAGAGAAATTGTTAAACAACCTTTTCCACAGGCCTATAATCAACCCTTTAAATCAAACTTGAATAACAGACTTTCATTTATCAATTGATCCACTGTTTTGGGGGGGTTATTTTTTCCCCGTCACTTCTTTGGGTGCAGCAGATAAAAGACCCAGTTGTGCTATCATAGCCCATTGCTTTGTAATCAAACACTGCATGAGAGAAACATTCCTCTGTTTTTGTGATGGGGAGAGAGGGAACAGAGAGAGGGAGAGTTAAGTTTTTTTTCTCCCCTCATTTTCCCTCCTCGGCTTAAGCTTTGTTGTCGTCGTTTTGAGGCTTTGGGAGGAAGGTAACCGCGGTGGTTGCTGTTCCTATAAAATCTTTGAAAGCCATTGTGTAGGCAGGTCAAAGAGAAACCAAATTAAAAACTAACAACTTTTGAATTTCAGCAGCCAAAGTTAATGTTGACTAAGAACGAAATAAGAAGGGGGAGGAGGTCGAAAAAAAGTGGTCCTATGGAAAGCGAGGGCCAGCTGAGAGATCTAGAGGACGGCAGGCTCTGAAGGGGCAAAGCTGCTCCTTTTGATGTGGGAGGTCTGCAAGTAACCTACTGGGACACTCCCTGGGCTATCTCATTAACCATGTCACCAAAGCCCCCCAAGGTCCAGAGAATCATAACATTATCTCTGACATTACCACACAGATACAAGGTTCCTTAGGCAGTCTATAAACATGCCTGTACTAACCAATTCATCGTGGCTTGACACCCCTGCAAGGGCTGGATGCCCTTTAGTGAGCCACATGAATTGCCCCAGTCATTCATCAAAGTTTCTCAGAGTGCATTTCACACAGCATTAAATTTAATTAAAGCAACATTGACTGCATTGTAATCCTCTGGAGGCTCTTTGTCAGAAGGAGCTGGAACACTTTCTACTTAAATATCTATTGTTTAGGTGGGATTTTTCCCCCCCCTCCTTCCGTTGTCTGAACCAAAGTGATTTGCTGCCTCTCCCTATTTTTTTTTCAGTTAAAAAAAATCATACGTCATGAAAAAGTTCTGCCATGCAAAGAGGAACCCCAGCCTGATAAACAGCTCGGCTCCTATGCACTTGCCTGCAGATGCTGGAGAATACAGAAGACTGTTTTAAAACAAACCAACATGCAAAACCCAACACTCAACACGCACAAAAGAGGATTGGTAGCAAAAAGTAGTGTAGTAAAAACTATTTGCCAGCATACATCCCTGTGCATGTCTTCCTTCCTGCTTTGGTGCATCAGTCATGGGCCACTATCACTTCCCATCGGTGCTGTAATGAACGGCAGCTCCAGATGTGCTTTGTACTCCATAGTCCAGGCAACCCTTGTCAAGGCCAGCGGTTACACCAGAGCCCCACATCAATGCAGGGCTCTTGCTCTTGACAAAAGCATCAGGCAGAAACCCACTCTCTAGGTCTCTCTTTTGCTAGGTCTCTTCATTCTCGCTGGAATCCCATTGGTTTCATTTATCTTGTATTTTGTCGATCCCTCCTAATCACCGTCAAAAGACAAGCTTTGTTTCCGTCCCACTAGTTGCCTCTGGGTCCTTTCTGACAGCCCCTAGCAGTATAAAAGCCCTACTCTTCTGTTTGGGGGGGAGTGGGGGGATATTTGCCTGGGATAGAACACGGAAAACAGGCCACACAATTCTCAGAAACATAAAGATGATTCCAACACTGCATTGCAGTGACAACTGAGGTGGAAACACTGTTTTGCACAAGCGGGGACAGCTGTTGTGCCCACTTTTCCTCCTCCTGACTAGGAGCAGTTTTTGAGAGCCACCTCTGTGTATGCAGTAGGCAGAGGGAGATCACATACCTTTCATGAGCTACGCGGGTGAAAAAGTCCTTGGCTGTTGCAAAAGTGAACTGCAGAACGGAGTAAAGAAAATCTGCCTTTTAACAGAGTCCTATCTGCAATAAGATTTGGTGGTTAAACCCCCGATTTTGTTACCCGACTATCTCCTCCCTCATATTTAACTTAGTTTGATTCTGCTGTAGTGGTGGTGGTTTGTTTTTCCTGTTACTGAATCATTTTAGATGGGACAACTTCTCAATCTACCTACTATGGCTATGCTCGGAGTGGCGTACTCCTTGCTTTGTTCCTACAGGCATTCCTCCTGAAAAGTCAACCTTGTTATTACTACTCCAGTGATCTGGGACTTTCAGTCCTTCCTATTTCTTTGTGGTTTTAATAAGGAGAGTAGAATAGAAAGCGCTCACGTTGCCATCATTCGCAGTTATCAGCAGAGGATTAAAAAAAAACTAAAATAAAATCAAGTATAGTTTTGTATTTCTCCAAAGAAAAGCGACTAAGCAATTCTGCCCAGAAAGGGACCTGCTTAGGCCTCGAGGTTTCAAAGGACCTGACAGGGGGGTCTTGGGAGAAATTTTGTGTTATGCTCGGCCAAGATCAATGTTATTGTTTATGTCAGAGAAGTATTTATTTCCAGTTCTCAGTACTTCTCATGGCTCCTTCATGCGAGATCCTCTGCTTGCCATGCCGTCATGGAAATGATTCCATAAAATAACAGGAGGTGCTGAAGAATCAGATCATTTTCTTCGCAGGATGCACCCGTCTACACCACAGACACATGGACTTCAGTCCACCATCACCCCTACCGTCTCGCAACTAGTTTCTTATTGCTCGCCTGGTCTAAGATTTAAGAGAAGACCCAAAAAGAGATCAAAGCATTGCACAGGGCCCGAGCCTCAGGGCACGCTCCTCACCCAGGTAAAAGTCTGTATACGGTTAAGCAGAAGTAATACGACTTCAAAAGAAAAATTGCTATTTCAAAGCTGTAGGCTGAAAGCTTGCGCAAGCTGATGAAAACTGAAGGTGCTTTACGGAAGGTATGGAGAATCTAGTCAATTAGCAACTCTGGAAGAAAGAGCCTCCGCTCTCTGTCTTCCCATAACTCTGCCCTATAGCAAAAAGGAGCGCAGCTTGCGTAGACATAACCAAATTCAACCAACCCAACTTCACTGGAGCGCAAACGTCACCTCTCCATTCTTCATACACACTCACTACCAATAAGAGACCCTTAATAAAGCAGTGTACTAGTAACTAAATCCCCCCCCCCCCCGCTCCCCAAAATGTTTTTCAAAGTCAACATTTCCACTTTAGAGAAAGACATAGCTGAAGAAAGAAATATCCTCTATATTTATTGCTTTCCCGTGAATTTTGCCCTGTGCTATTTGAGCGGGGCAGAGATAAATACGGAGCCGAAATGAAGGTACAAGTCCTCTATGTCTCACACGCACAGAGGCGACCAGATAACTGTTAACGCTGCACTAGGATTCTGCCATCTGTGGGGGGCTGGATTAATTATGCACGGCACACTGATTTTACTACTGTAATTGCGCACATATTCCTCCCCCCCATCACAGCCTCGATGGTAAAACTTGTGCATAACATCATACTTCAGACGACCTCCTGCTGGCTTAGAAAGAAAAACTCTAACTTTATTCTATTCTCCCTTGGTATTTACTTCAGTTTCCCTTTCAAGCTTCTCAAACACACAATAAGCTTTTGATTATCAGGGTTTTAAGTGCTCCACTGGACACCCAGTGTGTATTTATGAATGGAATTAATAAAGAAGCAATCCGACTCCATCAAGGGAGTATTTGTGGCTACTCTTAAGCGTCACTGAGCAACACAAGTAGAAACTGAAAAGAGCTAGAGCTCCCTGGCCCTCATTCTTTACCTTGACTTAGTCACACCCAGCAAAAGTGTTAGAAACTAATGTTTGTCATTTTGGGGTCTTTGTACAGCCAAGTCATTTACTAAACTGAAAAAATATTAGAGGCTGCATACACAAGCAATCCAAACTACAAAACTATTTGCCTTGCTAAAGGAAGCCAGTAATATTACTGCTATTTAGGACAAACCGTTTTGGTTGAGATTCTCCCCCCTTCTCCGCAAAGATTTTCGAGTCACATTTTCACCATTTTTGTTGCAGCTGTCAGTGAATTCTCATAGAATTACTTGAGGCCCAGATGCAGGTTCCTTATATCACAAGCTAAAATGAGTTGTCCCAAAAAGAGAACGGAAGAAAGGAGGTGTGTGCTAAACCTGGCCTTGACAATACATACTATGTCCTTAATGTTAAGGACAAGAGGTTTATCTTTAACATGAAATATTAAACGCTCATGAACATTTCCTTAACCGGCAACGGGTGTATTTATACACATACCTAAAAGCAAGCTAATTTCTTTGCAAGACAGTCCTCAAAATAGCAGCCTACCCTCTGCAGAGCTAAGGTTTTTGGTAAACCAGGAATCAGAGAAAAAAATAAAAGCAAAAGGGGAGGTTGGAGCATTTCAGGTACAAAAAGGATGAAGGTCTACTTCAAACCTCTAAAAAAAAATATGCTGGGAAGGAAGATTTCCCAGGCTAGATGAAGAAGGCTATGTAAGCTATCCAAGGACTTACACAGACACCTGCACTGTGCTCGTGCCTGCACTCCCTGTGCGGACATGGGGGCTTGGGTGCTAACATTTTGCTGAGACTGGTCTCCGATCACCTCCCTGCTTTGTTTTTTCCAGAAAAGGTAAAGTTCAAAAGGCTCCTCGTGACAGTGGCACGCGTCTGGTGTTCAGTACAGCCCAGTTATTTCCCGTGCAGTTCTCGCCCCGGGCTACTACCTACAAAATAGACTGCACGCGACAAAGCAGAAAGACTGTAAAACTATTTTGTTCTAAAAACCAGCCAACTCAATCTTGTCCTGAAGGGGGGCTCTAGCAAGGAACCACGGTACAATCCTGGAAATAGGTAAAACATGCAGTTGAAAAATTCTCTCTCGCCTGCATCGTGACCGCCGTCTGCACTCAGCAGCTGCCCCAGGAGCAGGGGTGCGGGGGAGCCACACTCTGCCAGCCAAGAGCTTACAGCGGAAGGCACAGCGGGGGAGGTATGCCAAACCCCCAGCTGGTGCTGCCGTGCCATCAAACTTCCTCAGGTTTTAGCCAAAATCCCTTTCTTCGTCGCCTTACAGGTGAGGCCAAATCTACGAGAAGAAAATAAGATTTTTACACCTGTCAGTGGGAAGGCACCTCCGCCCTTGGAGGCATCTAGATCTGGAAATTTAACGTTTCTTATGCACTCATTCCGATGTCACAGCTAAAGAATAACTGTGTCTTAGGAAAGATGCCCCAAAACGTGATGTGGGAAAGGCTAATAAAAAAGTGTACATCCTTAATCAATATATTCAAATTGAGGAGGACCTTCTCCCCCACAAGAACAAGTTCAGGCCTTCCCCTACTTTTCCCAGCCAGGGAAGTCCCACCCCATTTGCTAAGCCTACCTTGCCTGAAAAAGCCATGTGTGGAACCAGCCGGTCCATCCTCCGCATCAAAGCCTTGATAACACACTAGATGCTCTCCCCGACAAAACCCCCACGCTGTGCAGCCACAGCAACACTGCTACCTCCTGACGCATTGTGAATGCCCAGACTAGGCAAACAGGAAGACGAATGGTTATTCAGGCAAATTTGGGCCACCGTGATGGGAGAGGAGCAAAGGGAAAACATTATGACCAGAGTTCTTTTGAAACAACCTGACAGTTGATAGATGAGCATCCATAAAATGACAAAGGCTCCCTGTGTAAAGCCCCTTGCTACCAACATCTTCTCCCTGGGAAACTAATTACCCTGTACTGTCAGTGAAAATATTATTTTTCCGGTAATTATTTTCCCTTTTCAATGACAAAGTGACCATGAGAAGTCCCCCCACCTCTCATTTTTGGCCATAACTTGAGTTAAATGCAAGGCTGTCCATGTGATTTTAGCTAATGGACACGGGATATGTTTTTGTGATGCTGATTACCACTTGTTATTTGCAGTGTGTGTACTGGGAAAGGCAGCGGAGACAGCGGAGTTTATCTCCAAGCTGCTCTAGCAGTAGTGAGAGAGGAGTAACAGTTGTTGGACGGAAGTTGCTAAAGAAAAAGGGCTATCTATGAAAATGTATTTTTAACAAATGTTGGGCATTGAAGTCTGCTTCCTCAAGTGCTGGGTTCAACCCCCTTGGGTTAAACCCACATTGTAAATTTGTCCTTACAATGAACCTGCGTGAAAAAAGCACAGAGGGTCTTAATCCAGCCCTCAGGTTTAGTTAATCCCAACCTTCGGGAGGTTCAAGATCCAAACCCATGCCAAAATTTTAAATGCTACTTGGATTTTACATATGATCTGATTTACACGCTGTAAGATTTACAGAGCTTGAAAGCTGAATTTGGCTCCAAAAAGCGTTTTTAGGACAAAGGGAATCAAAATAAGGTGGTTGGGTTTTTTGTGTTTCAAGCCATTGCAGAGTCTGACATATTCTATGTATCTATGGAAATAAATAATATTAAGCAAGTTGTGAAGCTGAAGCCTCAGACCGTTTTTACACTCATCAAAGAAAATAAAGTTCTTTCTTCACAGAAGAAAATAATTGATTTGATTACTCAAAACTACGTGCCCAACTCAAGTTTTTAGTCCTAATTGTGAGGCTATCACAAGAAAAACGGGTCAATAAAATGATCCAGCATCTAGCCACAAAGACACATGGTGAAAAGTTTCCTAACCTGAATTAACAATTAGGCAGTAGCTCCCTTGACGAAACCAACAAAAAATGAGAAATAAGGCGTCCCTCGGCGAAGCGTGAAGAGGGCTTATGCCCAGCCGCCATAGGATCCCCCATTCAAGAATTACACAAACCGTTAATAGACTAGCTCGACCTGTGTGCGTTACCCAGAGCTGAGAACACTGCCGTTGCTTCAGGAAACCTGCTTTCACCCCCCCGTGAGTAGTCGCTGAGGCTGCTGCACTAGCCACCATCTACCTCCACCTCTCCCACGGGACCAATGAGCAGGAGGGACAGGCAAACTGAAGCGGTTGAGCCTCCCCGAGAGAAAAAGCTTCCGGAGAGAAGTAGCATCTTTTTTGCTAGACTTGCTGACCCCGTCACTGTAGCCACGAGGATCCGAGTACACATAATTAACTCTATCACTCCAACTAATAACTGATAATCCCTCTCTGCAAACCTTGCTTTGATATTAAGACGTACACAAAGGGCTGTTTGAAGAGGCGTGCTCATTTGCCGCTGGCAATTAAATTACCGGTGTCAGCAAGCAGTTCAGACTGGTTATAAACAGCCGAGGTCAGAGGGAGCCTTCTGATGATCGAGTTCAATTCAAAATCCAGTTCTCTCAAACAGCGCGATTGAAGCTTTCGCGTTGTCAGCGGAATGTGACAATCTGGGATCTCCCAGTCGCTGCATTTCATGTTCAAGTCGTCGTCAGCTTCCCCTGGGTAACATTATCATCTCCAGTAAATATTTTCACATGATCTACTAAAGACAAAAGCCTCTGCCTGTATAATTTCTTCTACGCTGCAGAGCACGCTGAAAAATCACCATTCTTACCACCTCTGGGAAATAGCCTTATTTTTTGCCAGAGCTTCATTCAGTGGGGAACAATAAGGAAGAAAAAGAGAAGCGCTTCTGTTCATTTCATTCCGGGGCATCTTTGCACGAGTCAGGACGCGAAGTGACTCAAACAGTAAATGTCACACAACTGCGCACCACAGCAAGTGGAATAATCAGCTCCGATATTGTTTGGACGGGCTTATTTTTAGCGGAGGAAAACCTGCTTTTCAGGTTTCTTATGAAATGCTGTTCCTAAAGGGTAAGGATCTACTCCGCGTTGGTTATGAAAAAGCTAAAAAAAGTAACAAGAAACGCTCGTTTGAAACGTTTCACCCATAAACTTGGAAAAGACAAAGGTTACTTATGTAAACATGCATCTGTATCTGTAAGAAAATACGCCCTAGGAAGGAGATCCTGTTCAATAGCCAAATCAGAACCCAAACATTTAATTCTAATGTGTTCTTCACTTCTCCTTAGGAGGGAATTTCAGCGCTCTCCACTCCCTCGTTAAAGCCCTGCTCGCCGAGACCTCGCATCTGTACGTGGCAACTGGCCAGGTGTTCTGGATCCGATAGCACTAGCCTTGCTCCAGCCAAGTGGCAAGAGTCAGCTGATGGACACTGCTAGCAGGGAATTTAATCTACATTAAATATTACAGGGACTTTGCTCCATTAAAGAAAGACCACCCAGATAACTGCAACGTGAAAATCAAATCCGATTCTCTGCTTACACCTGTGTCAGCCGAGGGTCTGGGCTGAAACCACTACAACCGAGCAACTGCAGAACTGGTCTGAAGCCCTCCTACAGGCTTCAAATGGTGAACAAAACCTGCCGATGCTCAAAAGATCCATTAAGGTTTTGAGGACAGGTTTGTATTTCTTCACTGAAACTACGATGGCATTTATTAGATATGGCATTTCTTGAAAAGGGCTACAGAGTAATTCAAGCCAAGGGCAATAAAGGTTTTCAGCCACCCAGTACTTTATCTGCTGCAACAAAAGTTACTTGGTTGAAAAGAGTGCCTAATCCTCTCTTATTTCGTATGCACAAAGGTGGAAATCCAGAAATATGTCTTTGAGCTACAGCCAGGTAAATAATTCAAAATTCTTCCCACAATTATTCACATAAGCTTAAATTAAAAAATGCCATTGCGGCCATACTTACATTCTTTTTGGTTTGTTTCAACAAAAAACCACAAAGTCAGGTTTTACACCTTCTCTCGTAAACGAAAGATTAACTTAAAATTTATTTTCACTGGGAATTTGAGTGAGAAGCTGAACTTTAGCACTTCGGTTTCTCCATTTGCAAAATACGAACAGCATCGCGTGAATCATGAAACCAGTAAAAGGAAGGTCAGCTTTTTAGTATATGGTATCATGTTGCACCGCACCTCTGCTAAAGCCAGACAGTATTTTAGTCCCAATTTTAGTAAAATTTTTCGTTTCAGTAGCGTAAGCATTTCACACATTGCTTAAAGTAGCCATAACCTTCAAAGGAAGAAAAAAAAAAATCAATGGAGACTTACTTCCTGCAGCCTGGACTGTGGAAAAAAATAAAGGTGCCTTTTCTCTGGTTGTTTACCACCTCGGCAGAAAGCACTACAAATTGCTTTTTACAAGGCATTTGGTAAAACTGCCATTAAGACCAGTGGAAGGAGGGGCAATAGAGAGCCCTCTTATCAGCCACGTTGTACTTTATTTAAGCAGCAACACCCTTAAGTGAGGATTAAGAGTAAACACTTAAAAGCATAACACGATACTGTTTTAGTCTTCCGTGTCAATGAAAATAAATCAAGAATGAAGAAACAGGCCTTCTTTTAATGAGTGATATTTCTACCTAGGCTAGAAATTAGTTAATTGGTTAATCACAGCTTCTACTATGCTTCGAAGTAATAAGTAGAAGGTCAGGGGACTGAACACAAAGAAGAGACGCTTGCCATCTACATAATATTGTTTATGAGGCAGTTATCAGGGGATGAAAATGCCTTCACAGTACACATGAACTGCTCTCACATTTGAAAAAAAAAAAAAAAATCTTACCTGCAAACAGAAAACACTACACCAATTTTAGGGAACATTGGTCAGCAAATTTTGCCAGCGTTACCTGCAATGATTAAAGCCAGGCTCAAGGTCCCAACATTAAAGAATACAGTTTTTACCTTCTCACGTATGTCAAATCCATCTTTTACTCGCTTTTCAATGAATCATCGCTGTACTAGACTGGCCACTTATTAGAATAAAGCTCTTCAGGGAGTAAGAGACATTCAACTTGAGTTCAAGGCAAGGTTTAAAGCTCTCGATTTGTTAAATGGTGATGTGTGACACAGTGTATAGGTAACTTCTGCAAAAGTCACAATATGTTTCCTTTCCTTCTGTTCAACCTTCTGTTCAAAGCACGTGTCCCGTTTACATTGCATTGATTTGAAATTTTACATCTATATAGATCCCAGTGAGGGAATCACAGAATGGTAGGGGTTGGAAGGGACCTCTGGAGATCATCTAGTCCAACCCCCCTGCCAGAGCAGGGTCACCCAGAGCAGGTTGCACAGGAACGCGTCCAGGCGGGTTTTGAATATCCCCAAAGGAGGAGACTCCACCACCTCTCTGGGCAGCCTGTGCCAGGGCTCTGCCACCCTCAAAGTAAAGAAGTTTTTCCTCATGTTGAGATGGAACTTCCCGTGTTCCAGTTTGTGTCCGTTGACCCTTGTCCTGTCTCTGGGCACTACTGAGAAGAGTTTGACCCCATCCTCTTGACACCTGCCCTTTAGATATTTATAAGCGTTGATAAGATGCCCTCTCAGTCTTCTCTTCGCTGGGCTAAACAAACCCAGGTCTCTCAGCCTTTCCTCATAAGAGAGGTGCTCCAGTCCCTCTCTAAACTATTACATAAAGGTAAAACTATTGCTTTATTCCCACCTCCCCCCCGCCCCTTGTGATGGGGAAGAAAAAAAAACAACAAAAAAAAGAGGTTCACATATCATATGGTTCATGAAAATGCAACGGGAAATGAAAACGGAGGGATTCATTTACCAGATCAAAAATTTAACAACTAGGCAGTATAGTTCTGTGACAGGTCATGATCTCCAGAAGATCAGCTAATTAACTTACTTGGCAACGGGCCAAAGAAAATAGCTTTAATCCTTTAGAACTTCATAATCTGATCTATAATCACAAGGGCAAAACCCACATGTAGAGTTTCCACAATTCTAGCTACATGGACCATTATCCTAGCACAACAGGGGACTTACAAAAGGCTGATCCACAGCCCAAAGCTAAATGTTTAAATATGCCTTCAAATACATGTCTGGGAGATGGGATCTATTCCAAGAAAAAGTGACCGTCTCTCGGGAGGCAAAAGCAAAATGAATCTCCAAGCTCTGGCAGAAGCTACACATGTATTTCTGAAAGATGCCACAGCAAGATTTGAAACCATTTTAAATACCATCTGTTTCCTAGAAGTTGGCCTCTCCAAATCAGATGGTTCTCAATAGTCCTTGCACAATGAATAAAACTGGGATTTTACAATTAAAAAACAACACAACAAAACAGAACAAAAAAAAAACCAAAAAAACCTCCAAAACAGTTAAGAGTGTATTAAGCAAGTCCTTAGATTAAAATCTCCATTATAGACAAAAAAAAGTCAAGCCTTGTAAATTTTGTCAAATGAAACATGAAGTCAACTTGAGTTCTTAAGTTTAACTAACTTAATTAGTTAAACTAATTTTAGTTAACTGATTCAGTTAAAGAGACAAATTTAGTTAAAGAGACTGCATGTAATGTACTTTAAATGCCCGGGCTTACTTTTTGTGCTGCTAAGCAATAGCTTGCATGCATAAACCCGACAATGCAAATTGAGTAGAAGGTAACTAGAGAGGGAGAGGGGCTTACAAGCTGACACGCAATAGCTGGAAAACTGATGGCAGTCCCGGAGAGGAAGATTTTAACGCTCATTATTTTCTCACCATCCCGCTTCATGCCGAAGACCTCATTCAGCTTTGGGGTATTTCAGCATCCCCCGAACTGCTTGTAAGGCTAACGCAAAAGGTATGAGATGAGACACCCAGGCTGCTGGCCCCTCGTCCAGTTTACAACCCTTACAAAAGTCACTTTTCAGAGGTCAGACCAAACAGACAAAACAAGGGCAAAATGAATTGGTGGTGGTTCTGAAGAAGCTATTTCTGTGCTCATCGCTACTGTGGGCTCCAGAGAGCAGCCCGTAGAGTTCCCAGCATCTATGAATGGGATACTTCTACGCTCATAGCTGCCGCAATCCCCGCAGAGACAGAAAAAGATTATATTACAAAGGGCAATGAACTACTGTAGTAATTGCTATTACAAACTCCAGAGAGAAGGCAGAGTGCGTAACGTTGATGAACTGTTGCCCTCTGAAAGTCATACTCTTAATTCTGATATTATTTAGTAAATGTTAATTATATCTAAGTGGTAGAAATCTCTTTCTATGCAAATCATATCATCGTAGCAACTATTTAAGACCTCAACTGGATAGCCTCTAGCCTTTCTTCCATAAAACACATTTCCATACATTTTAAACACTATTTTAAAAAATGCAAGGTCAATTTTGTCTTTCTTTATTTGCCATGGCCCAGGTTTCATATTCTGCTGTTGCTGCAGTAAAAGACATCACAGCCACCCAAAAGAGCAAAGAGCAGAGAGTTGCACATGCATGATATCACTGGTTGTTAGGAGACCCGAGGGGGACCCTGAATGCAGGTAATGAAGGTGATAGTGCTTTTCAAACATAATCTCTTTAATGGAGAAACCAACATTTCATTATGCAGGCAATAAACAGTTTGTGTACCTTTACTCATTAACAGCACATTCCCCAAGGTAACTCAGCATTTACTCTTATTCTGTCCCTGTAGCAGCCGGCAGCACGTGGCTAGGGAAGGTCTATGGCACATAATCCACCCTATAAAGTCTTCTCCAACAATAAAATATTACTGCAGTGTATTCTTTTTAGCTTATAGATGTAAGAGTTACCATGAGTAGTATGGGTGATGTGAACATCAGAAAGGGAGGTAAACGCAAAGCATGATAGGTAGAGTAAATCGTGACCCCCAGTGATTTACAAGACTCCTCAAATGATTTACAAATACCTGTCTCCATTTCCTTCGACGCTATTCATATATACGTGCACACGCAGATAATGGGGCCAAGAAACTGGATGACTTTGAAAGCATCTTACATTGTGGATTCCTCCCTGTCCAGCACGCTTTTTTGGGGTTTTTTTTTTGTTATAGTGGCATTCGTGGTAATAGTTCCTTTTGGCAAAAGTCAGATGTGCCTGCCCCATTGCTGACGCAACAGCACATGGAAGAAATTAGCTGGAACCCTAAAATCCAACTAGTGTGGATAAGAGACAATGAATATATCTTGTGAGCATCTGATCCTCCAATTAAAGTCCTCAAGCCTATTTCTAGTACCCAGGTGAAAGCTGTTTTCGTTATCAGAACCATGCAAAACCCATCCTTTGGCATAACCCACTTGGTTCCATTTAACCTGCTAAATCCTTTACTGTATCTAGTCCTTAACCACGTACAGGTGGAGCTATGGTCCATCTTCAGCATTACGAGAAGGTATAAGACAGCACCTGTCAGCCTTAATGCTCCTGTTATAGGCTGCCTTGTTGCTAACTGCCATTTGAATTTCTTACAGGTCAAATTCAGTAAGCAAACATTCCATCATTTCCACTGCGCTGACACTGCAACTGCGATTTTATATAGAAAAATCCTCATTTCGCTGTCTCTGGCCACACACGAAATACAGTTTCTTCTGGTTAGATTATAGGAACGGCGGTACTATATCAGACTCCAAGTCTCATGTCGTCCAGTACCCTGTCTTCCACAGCAGCCAACAGCGCAAGGTTAAGGGAAGAATAAAGAAAACAGAAGTATTGAATTATTTTGCACACGCAGGCATCAACCAACTGCGTCTTAACAGCTTCCTAAGATGGAGGTTACTATTCTGCATTTAAAATCTGTGAGTGGCCCTTGATTATTTTGTCTAAACACTTTGACACATTTATTGTTCTACACCCGCAGAATTCAATAGAGGAGTTCAAAAAGGTAAACGTGCATAACTTTTTTTTCTTCCTTTTTTAAAAACCACATCCACTCAAAGAGACCAAAGTCTTGCTCTCAGTTCATTTTCCTCAGGTGACATGATAAACAGTTCTCTCTGTTTATCATCGCCTTCCTCGCTCCATTCTTGACTCTACATATCTCTCTGATAAACCCCACTGAATACCAGGATAGAAACTCTATATTCAGTTTTACGTTGAGAAAAAAAAAAACCAAAAACAACCAAACTTTTTTGAAAAAAACACCAACCAAAAAACAGGAGAAAAATCCTCCTAGGCCTAACCAGCTCGCTCCCCATATAGTATCCTCTGAGGATGGCTACACGTTCATTTTTGTAATCATTTAAAGAGATTCAGCTGTGGGGCAGGGATCTGGATCTAGGACAAGTTGTAGGTTTGGGGTTTTTTGTTTGCCTTTTCATAAGAAAAAGGAAAATAGGAAGGAAAGAATTTCCTTCCATTAGGAGAGCTGAGAAAGAAAATCCTTGGGTATTAGGTAATTCGTCTCAGGGTTGTCCGCCATCATTTTCCCTCTCCAGACCTCACAAGAAAAAAAAAAAAAGGCATCTTGGAGCAAAAGAGAAATGCTGGTGGATGTCAAACATTTAGAGGAGAAGATCACAGGCTGCAGTGGAGATGGCAGGCCTGTGAGCAGTGCCAAGAGCAAGTGATGCATAAAATCATTAAATGTGAAGGGCTGGGCAACAGTGCCTAGACTTATCTGGAAGTTTAATCAGAGAGAAGAATTGCAAAAGAAAAGAATAGAGACGGCTGAAAGCGGCAAAGTTATGTGTTTGACCTTTTTATAACAAACTCCCCCTTCTTCCCCCCAGCCAGAAAGATGGGAGCGGGGGCGGGGGGGAAGAAAAAGAAAAGAAAGCCCAGGTAATCTCAGTGCATTATTGCGGTTATTATCAAATGAGTATACACTTATTTCTCTCTCTCTGGCTTTCTCAGGAATGCAGATGTGGCTAGACTATAGGCTGACAGCTGTTGACTCAATGCCGTCTCCACTAAGGGAGCCCAGCTTTCACTTTTGAGCTTGCAGAAGATGCAGGTATCTTGCCCGAAATGCTTGGGCCAAGCAACGCATGTCTCTAAGTTACTAGCACCACTGGGCGGGCTTTAGATATCAAAATTCTGTCGTAAGATCGAATGATTTCATGCTGAAGGACGTGTAAGTCAGGCAGGCTGTACCCCTTTCCTCCCTAGTCAGTAGTTAATCTGACATTCACCAAATTCTCCATAGAAATATGGTGTGTTCTCAATCAACACAGACTCTGAAGGAGACCGCGCTACCCTTAGAGACGGGTAAAAAGCTGCTCCTCCTCTATCAAGCTCCCTGTAGCCACACTGGGAAATAAATGACAAATGAGCTTTGTCATTCTGATCCTTGAATGCCATCTTCCAGAGAGCCAGTCCCATTCAAAAGGAAGACTTCGAGCCCCATCAAGGCCAAGGGGAACGCAATATAGTACAGCTTAGCTGTTTTTCTCCAGATGGAGGACCTTGCCTGATATAGAGTGGTTTAAAATGGTTGCTGTTGAAATTAATAAGTGTTACAGTTCTAGCGCTAATAACCCAAATAAATCATTCCAATCGGGTTTCCGAGGAAACAGCAAGCTGTGGTTCAGATCGGCGTTTAGCATGTACTTGACAATCCCATTTCCGCTTACAGAAAAGGCAATGCCTCATGTGGTAAAACAAAATAAAATACAATACAATACAATACTAAAACAAAACAAACAAGAAACCACCTCCAAAACCATTCTTTAACAGTGGTGTTTTAGCCTGGTACGTCACTTGCATTTCAAAAGTCATCTCCCTGCCTGGGACAGCCTGCAAGCAGACAGGCGCACAGATGCAAAGGGCCACCTTCAAGCATTCACGGGAACCAAGCATGGAGTGGGCAGCCCAAGAGATCTGTTCCCGCTCTCAATCCTGGGTCCTGAAATGATCCTTGGTTAACAAGGATTGCCTGCGTGAAATAACTTCAGGAACGGCAGCAGTGAATCACTGAGCCTTCGCCACCATGCCATAAGAAGCTGGCCGGGCGTATAGCACTCAAGCAAATCACAAAAGGTTAAAAAGTTGAGCATGTCATTCTTCTTTCCTCAGTTTACCCCGAGCAACACAAGATAGCATTAATATCGTCAAAAAATTCTCCCATGCCTAACTTAAGAGGACAGCTTTTTAAGAAAGCTTGACTCCCAAGAGCTCTCTCTATTCTCCATGTAAACTGGAGGTGGGGGCTGGGGGCGACAGGAACTGAACCCTCCAGAAAATTTGATCTGCTCCTCCTTCCTTGTTCATCCAACCGTTTATTTACTTCCATGAGGCACAGCCAACTTCACGCGGTTTGGACCTTGTCGTACTCTTTTCCCGTTGTCAGAACCAGTTTCATAAACTCGCAGGCCATACGCTCATGCAGCTGTGTAATAAAGTTTAAAGAAAAAAAGCGTCCTGCGGGTCACCTGGTGTTGAAACCAGTCTTCCTGAACACAACGAAGGCTGTTCACAGCGAAGAAAAACCGCTGACAAGCCGAAATTAAATCCGCTGATGTGGGATGTCTAAACATCTCTTTGAATACTAATACCTGTTCAGACAGCTGGTTTCTCCAGGGCTCTGTTAGCTACGTACCTTACCGGTAGCGACACTGAAACAGCACTGTCCATGTTCGGCTCTGAATCGCAGGGACTGCCACTAGTGCAACCAACAGGAGTACAGGGAAAGGCGCTTCCTCACACTCCAGCACCGCGCGGGACCAGCTCACCCTCTAGCACTCATTCAAGAGGGCGCTCCTTACCTTGCACAGACTCCGTTAGAGCTTCAAAAGCTGGACTAAAAGACTCTCTGGGTACTTGCAACCGGACAAGGCTTCTGGAACGGAAAACAAAGAAACCATTTTTAATTTCTTACGCATAAACAGACATCCGAGTCCAACGCTAGATTAAGGAGCGTCACAGAGGTAAGCTGGACAGCATGCCCTGCTTGTACAGGAATTTGCAGTGGTGTGTTCCTGCTAATCTTTCACAGAAATGCTTGGGGATGCACAAGCCACCAAGCGTCCACGGGCTCTTTGTCAAGTGGCATTTTCATATCAATGGCCTTTGAAAGGCCTTCCATAAAAACAGGGATAAACACAAAGGGCTTAATCTCTCTTGCTTGCCCCAGCATTTACGCAAGTGGTTGATACGAAGCCTGGGGTATTTTGAGGAGACTCGATTTTCAGTGGCAGAAGAGTTAAAATTCAGACCCTCACAAAATTGAGACAGATCAGCTGAGGCTTCCAGGATTAGCCGCTAGGATCTGCAGGGTTCTTTTTCGTAATATTTTGAGGGACCTTACGATACTACCACCTTAAGGGATAGTCTATAGGAACATGTTGCTCGTGAACAATAAGGTTAAGTTAGAGCTATGAGCCAATTTATCTCTCTTTTTTTTTTTCTTTTTTTCTTTTTTTTGGCTAAGTTAACACCATTCGATCTCTTCTTCACCGGCGACGTTTTATTCTTTTGGGGAGTACACTACAAATCCAGCGCTCCAGAGAAAGCACGCAGCGCCGTGTGCAGCATGAGCTGAAATTGCATAAAAAAAAAAAAAGCATAAAACTAACATCACAGATCTTGAGAAGGAAAAAGAAAAAAAAAAAAAAGGTGACTGAAAGCACCATCCTTTTCTCCCTTTTACGCAACTCTGGGTGCAGCGGCTGGTGTTACGGGGTACAAAGGCGCCCCCCCAAGCAGTTGTGCGTTCTTCTGAGGACGCTGCCCCCCGTCTGACTTCCCATCCCAGCTCGGAACGCAGGGCACACAGTGGGCTCTGTTTGGTCACTGGCTCTCCTTGCAGCTGTGCCGATGGCTCAGTGGGGAACACGCCTGCTCTCACAAAGAATTTAACAAATTAACTATGAACAAAGTAGCCTGGAAACGACAGAGATTAACACACGCTGTGTCATGCCAAGAAGAAGCTTGTCAGCTTGTTGTTTTCTCAAATCTGAAAGGGAAATTCCCAGGGCCCACTAAATATATGGAAATGCTTCCATGTTTAGCTGTGTTAGAAAAAGAACGCAATCGTTGCTGAGAAGAATTAAGAAACACACAACCCAGATAAAAAGAGCGTACAACAAGAAGCATTGGCAGCACAAACAAGATTAAAAACAGAGGAAAACCTGTCTTTTTGTAAACTCCACAACCAAAGGAGATGCCAAGGATGAATTTGGGGAACGTCACCTCCATGTTTTCTGTTACCAAGCATAGGAAAAAAACCCCAACCCCAAAGCTCAGGGATGTTTAGCCCTCTTTGCTCCTATCCGTAGGAGCCAACCGCTTGGCTATCCGTAGGAGCCAACCGCTTGGCTATCCGTAGGAGCCAACCGCTTTAAGTACCCTTCTGGCCATAACATGAAATGGGTGCCTGCACGCCTTAAGCCAGCGGGGCTCAGCTCAGCGTAGCCCCAATCTCTTCAAGGCAAAACAAACAGGTAAACCCAAAATGCGCTTGGCATAATCTGAGGTAAGGTCTGAGATTAAGACGTAATATAAAAACTAGCTATTTTTTTAAAGCATTAATTAAAAATATTGGCAGTAGATGAAAAGGATGTAGTCAAGCAAAGGGCTGTTCAGAAAAAATGCAAGGTTTCATCTGCTACAACATAGGAGCTGCATGAAACGCATTTTGAAAATGACAAGTCAATCCGACCGAGATGAACAACAAAGGCATGTTCTATAAATGTTTTGACAAATGCAAAACATCGGGAGACCACGTAGCCCGCTGCTGAAATACTCTAGTCCATGACAAAGAAACAGGGGTCAGGGCACGGACTGAAAATCACAGGAAAAGACTGGAAACTGATCAAACTGCAAACAACTCCCAGAAAAACTTGATAACATGTTTAAATGACCTTTTAAGAAAATTTCTCGAGCTATATATGTTTTTAAAAATCTTTTGCATAAATCTTTTTTTAAAAGCTTATTATAAAAGAAACGCTCCTCATCAGTTCCAAAGATTTTTCAATTGGCAAATTTTAGCCAATCTGGATGCCAGTCTGGAGCCATTTTAAAAACAACTAGCCTGTCTACTCTTTGCCCTAATTTCAAGGCAATCGTGTTTTCCACCTCCTGATATCTTAACATAAAGATTTTGAGCTGCTCTCAGACAGGACCCAACTTCCCCTTTTTTCAACGAGTTGGTTAGCTATAGATACGGTGTCACAACCAGCAGCTCAGTACTGAGATGAAGGGACCTATCTTGTGGGGTTTTACAAGTGTCTGGTATTGCTTGATGCTCTCTAGATATTAAAAAACTTGGAAATTCAATTTCCATTTGCAATTAAGTCTGCGGATTCTACAACAGTGAAAGGGACCATGTATTCAGGGACAGCACAGGATTTCACAATAATCCAGACTTATTGGATAAAGGGTCTAGAAAAGGAGGCTGACATTCAAAAAAGGTATTAGTGAGGTGAGATGGAGCAATGCTTATTGGGGAATGCCTGGTTAGGCATTGGGTCTTCAAGAAAGGACCTAAGATAAGGATCACTAATATCAAGATCACGCTGCTGCAAAACAGTAAACTGCCACGCGGGGATATCTTAATTTGGTTTACGTGTCCCCATGAGGATGTTCCTTACACTCTACATCATCCTGGTGGTGCTACCCTTAGCGTACAGAGACCCATTTCAAGCACATCAAAAGATGGTTGTGAAAGAATTGGAAAATACTCCAAAACCAGCTAAGATTATGCAAGTCTAGGAAATCCATCTCTTAAGAGTGAAACCGTTGGGTTGTTTTAACCTAAAAGGACTGAGGGAAAGGGAGAAGTCTAACAACAGGGAAACGCTTTTGCAAAAGGAATCATCTGCTCCAGTAGTCGTTGTTAACGGGATCAAACCCAATGGGATTAGACTGTAGCAAGGAAGACTCACATCAGATATGAGCAAAAAGTTTCCAAACAAGAGCAGGCTGCCGTCGCCGGCAGTCCTGTGCAGCAGGTTAGGCAGGCACTCGTAAAGGGTCTGCCTCGGCGCTGGCATTTTGGCTACATCTACGTGGGTCCTTTGCAGACCTATTTTTTATTTTTATTTTAATGATTTTATCAAACTGAAACAAAAAAAAACCAACCACACAAACAGAAACACTTCCCCCCACACACAAACAATCAAAACACCAAAACCAAAAAAGTCAAAGGAAGCTAGACAACGTGATGAATACTTGAAACCATCATGAAACCATCAGTTGCCTACGATGGCAGCTGTCGCACTGAACACAATCTTTACTTGGGTCTTGAAACGCACAAAACTCAAAATATTAGAGATGTTAAGAATACCAGCCCACAAGCCCCATACGCAGGGCAATCCGGATGCCAGGCGACATGGCAGAAGCCCCTAGCCTGTGGGGACACGGCCACGGCAGGGCAGAGCAGAGCTGGCCCCATGGGCAGGCGGAACCCTTCCCCGGGTGCCTTACCCTTCCCCTTGCGGTGGCACGGGTCCCCCCAGGCCGTGCCTCCTCCTAGAAGAACTACAGAAGAACACTGTAGTTCTTCTAGGTGGTCTCCTCCTCCGTCTCCCCCTCACACCCTCGCCCGGGCCTGCCCCACCCCACCGGCTGGGAACCACCTTTCCTGGGAATCCGGAAAAGGCCTCTTACCTGGAAACATCGTTATTAGAAAGTTTTTAAAGAGAACAAAAATCAACACATAATTCCCTGAAGTCCTTTCAACTCTTCCTTAATCGGGAAAAACAAAAGCAAAAGGATGTAGACCGTCTCTTACAAGTCACCTTGAGAAGCCAGGCTAGAAGTAACACTGCAGTAGCCACGACTGCTACCAGTCTAGTTGTGCTTTATACTGAGTTTTACTACCCACAAGGTAAAATATACACAAAGACCTACCAGCAGATGGGAGTCCTCTCCCACCAGGGCCCTGCTGGCCCCGGCAAAGGTCCCCCCCAGCCTGCGCAGCTGGCCTGTGTTAGACACATAGAATCATAGAATGGTTTGGGTTGGAAGGGGCCTTAAAGATCATCTAGTTCCAACCCCACTGCCATGGGCAGGGACACCTCCCGCTAGACCAGCTTGCTCAAATCTCCATCCAACCTGGCCTTGAACGCTTCCAGGGATGAGGCATCCACAACTTCCCTGGGCAACCCGTTCCAGTGGCTTACCACCCTGAGAGTAAAGAATTTCTTCCCAATATCTAATCTAAATCTACCCTCCTTCAGTTTAAAACGATTACCCCTCATCCTATCGCTACACTCCCTGACAAAGAGTCCCTCCCCATCTCTCCTGTAGCCCCTTTAGGTACCGGAAGGCTGCTATAAGGTCTCCCTGGATCCTTCTCTTTTCCAGGCTGAACAACCCCCAGCTCTCACAGCCTGTCCTCGTAGGAGAGGTGCTCCAGCCCTCGGATCATCTTCGTGGCCCTCCTCTCGACCCGCTCCAACAGGTCCGTGTCCTTCCTGGGCTGAGACGGCTTAAACTACGACGGTTTAAAGTTTGTGCAGCCAGAGTGCTTTAAATATGCTGGTCGCATGCCATTAGTTTACTCACTGGCCACATACCATGCCATTACAAACCCAGAATTTGCATATCAAATGGGCACTTACCATCCCTTCTCCAAAGAAATATTTTGAAATAAATGGGTTTACTCAAAGGAGTGAAAATTTCTCCTGTGAACAGTGCTCAGAGGCTTTGACTCACGTGCGCAGCTCAGAAGAGTCCCATCAGTACAATGAATATCTGTTTTCGTCTACCACAGTATTTGATTTCAACACACAGAGAAACAATATTTTACACTGTCTCGTTTATGCAAAGTGAAAACAAATTTATTTTTATGGTGATAACCTGCAGTGTAAGATTTCCCTTATGAATGAGAAAGCTAAAATTACTCAAGAGTGTACTTGGTGCTTGTGTCCTCTGAACCTATTTCTGGGCTTTCATTATGGAAGAGGTGAAGCGGAGAAAGCTCAACAGTTGGGAGAAGGTCATTTTGACGCTTTCTGTAATAACACCACCTACCTTTACTGCAGCTGGAGCAGCAGCGCTTTTTTTTGTTTTGTTTTGGAGGGAGGTGTGGCGACCAGCACTTGCAGATTAATCTTTTCTTGTCAAATCTAGACCATATTTTATTTCACGGAACGAGGAACAACACATCACAACAGTTACTAGAGGCTGCAGGCTTCCCAATTTGAGGAGAGCCGGGCAATTTCACAGGACATTTCAATCCAACTGCACATTTGGACTATTAAGGTAGAAGTTAATGAAAACAAGGGCTAAAAAATAGGAACCAGCAGTGAGTCAGCATTTTAGATATACTTGGGTTGAATAATTTATTGTTTTCATCAGCCTGTTGCCAAAAGAAAACACACTGTGGTACCCCTTTAGAGAACAAATACATTTTTCTCCGAAAATGAACATCTACAGAATCCCGGTGTGGGGAAAACTGAAAGGTAACCGTTCGGAAAGGACAAGAGAAAAGTAAATTAAAATTTCATCGACTGGACAGTGAGTTTCATCTGACAGCTGCATCTGTCCATTTCCCGATGTATTTGAACTTGCCTCTTGAACTAACCAAAGAAGGTCACATGAAGTGCCAGCGGCAAAAACCGTTGGAAATACAGAGCTCTTCTTTGGCTCTCATATTGTTCATCAACTGACCGTGGCTTCCAAAAAACCATAGCTATCAGTTTGTTCATTTGGCCAGTTTGCAGGCAGTTTTGAACCACGTTGAAAGCCTGAGAGAGGATGCACATGAGAGCGTGTGTTTTCAGCTGGCCAAACCTTTCTGTCTCTAAGTAGGAGC
This sequence comes from Sterna hirundo, assembly GCA_009819605.1. NCBI lineage: Eukaryota > Metazoa > Chordata > Aves > Charadriiformes > Laridae > Sterna > Sterna hirundo. The sequence goes on from CM020441.1 coordinate 75,939,435, forward strand.
AATTTAAGAAGCTATCCATCAGTTCTTGCTCTACCTAAACCTCAGTAACGAGCAGACATTACCCTTAATAGTGTCACACCTCAAGGTACGTGAAGGAGCGGGCTTGATCCCTACCTATCCTGCTGAGACTAAGGCGGTTTTATCCATCTCAGATCAAACTGAAAGAAACCCTACCAAGAAATAATAAAACTTAGGAGAACTTCCTACCACAATTCCAGCCCGAAGAGGCTGACTTACGCCCCTCAGTATGCGGATTTGGATGCATTTCCAAAAATCTAATATTAATTCATGACTAATTATCAACGCAATTGGTCAATGGTTTTTAATACATCCCAGTAACACCTCTGAACGCAGAAACTGTATTTCACAGCAGCTCCTGACAGCACAGCACCCAACCAGGGCTTCCCTCAACCCACATACTATAATTACCGATAGAGCGAGTAGTGTACCCACCGTAACTTTTTGAAGTGTCTTTGGATAAAAATGAAACAGCAACCCAGCGCATGATACCCTTTTACTTTTGTTCACTGCATACAATAACACCACAGGTGGATGTCAAGGGACGCCGAGAGCGCGACCACCACGTTTCAATTTTTATTCACTATACGCAAGGCGATCATCATTTTTGCAAGACAACAGGCGGCACATGTTTATCCGAGTGTGTTTGGAACAGGATGTATCGGAGCCTTTTTCTTGTGGTCCAGGATATGCTTCAAACACACATAACAAGGCAGAAAGAAAGGGAACAAAAGCAAGCTTGAAGGAATGATTAAGTGCTTCTGAATTTACACAGTGAAATATGGACAGTTAAAACGTCCCAGCTATTTGCTTTTCTTCAGCTGGTGAGCAGTTTCGAACACCCCATGGTGCCGTAAGATTAATTGAGTTGTGCATGCTTTTAGCCTGCTTGGGGTACCAAGGAGAGAGAACCGCCACAGAATCTTTATTCACCAAAGCAAAGAGAATATCTCATTAATGTATGATTAATAGCCATTTGCGAAGCAATTAATTAGTCATTTCGACAGTAAACTTAACCAATGTACATGCTTTTTCCAGCTACAGGTTTGCTTTTAAAAAGTAGAAAAAGAAAAAAGAAAAAAGTCCTTTCTCATACCATCAACCCTCTAGAAAGAAGCGAAGAAAAAAAAAAAAAAAGGCCGGGGGTGGTGGGGGGGAGGCTTTGCATATTCTGGTCTTGTCCGATTTCATCTGGTGTGTCTTTAAGAACAACATCGCTGGAATGGAAGCTCTCTAACATGATTGATGGGTTCTCCTGCTATCTGCAAGTTGAAAATTCAGAAAACGGGTATTTTTTCATAGGCCTGGCTGCTTATTGGTACAAGAGTTATTTCCACTTTGCTGCAGAATTGATTTGCAACACCGGCATATGAGTTTGTATATTTTTCTCACCAGCCCGTCATGAAGCATCACTCGGCAAGCCCTTGGGTGGCATGATGGATTGTGGAAATGAGAGCCTCACGACTTCGTTTGCCATCAAAGACTGGGATAATTGTCATTAACTTCTGCAAGGAGTGAAGCATCTGCATCCTTGCTCTGGATGTCTGCATTTTGCAAAGCATATTACACGGCAGATGTACAAAGCACATACCGCCATGCTAATTTAATTCCTTTCCAAGCAGGAAGCCAGACACCTTCTTTCGGAGCAAGCTGTCTTACTCCTCCAGTAAAAGAGCCTCAAGGCAGGTTTCCGGGTTGCATGTGAATTTGTTCTGGTTCACAAGGTGATTGTAGATCGCTCACCTTTCCTGTGCTTCAATTAGTCCGTCTGGAAAATGGGCACCTATGAACCCTCCCACAGGTTTGTTTATGTTTTGTTCGGGGTTTTATTTTGGTTTGGGTTTGTTGGTTTTTTTAAAAAAAAATATTATTATTTTTCAGTTTGGTTTGGTTTTGTGCATTTTTTTTTTTTTAACATAGCCCATTATAGAGCATTTATTGATTTTTCCCAGTTATCACTGGAACCAAGAAATTACACTAACACAACGACAAGAATCAGCACTCCGTTTTTTTTCTGTACCGACAATACTTTTGTTGGCCTTAGCCGGGCATCACCAACTTCGGTAGGCACTACAGCAGCGCATTTAAACACGGGATTAACTTCGAGCACGGATTTACACAAGAGGACGTTACTCCTGCCTCGTGCGAGGCTGACACCTATTTTCTCTGCTGCGCAGGGGGGTCAACTATTTGATGCGAAGGCCAACTGTTTCAGAATAAGCTGCAATCCTCTCGGTACATCTCAGCAGAGTCTGAATCGCTTGTAGAGACTAGGAAACAAGTATTTTTTGCCCCCTTTACGAGATCCTTGCATTTGCAAAGAAACCGCCTTCAAAAAATGAAGCAAGGCAGACTTAAATAAACGCTAATAAACAGACAAGCCGATGGAGCCTGTTCTAAGCACAGGGTGCCTCGTTCAGAACAAAGTCAGCCTACTATTCCTTTCTGATTTTCTCCTCCACTACCTTGGGGTGTGCTTAGGTACAAATATAAAGAAAAGGTCTCATATTTGTCATACTTACGCTACTTTCAAGCAGTGCCTTTTCCTCTGCAGCAAATCTGCCTGGTGGCTGACTTGGCATAGCTCAAAATTTCCCACCCTTAAGTGCATCTCTAAGAAACTTCACAACACACGAGAAATATTTTCAGTGGTAAAATGATATTCCATTACACTGATCACAATGAGGTATCATGCCTATTAGCGTTATTATTTTACAAAATTATTTTATCCTAGACTTCCACACTAAGATTCAAAACTAGCGCTCACGTGCCTAGGCTCAAAATTAAAACGAGGTGGGGGTCTGTGACATCTATGTCCTGTAAACCCTTCTCCACTGATGTCCATTACAATTGCAGCAGACTGCCTTGTTATTTCTAAACCTTTATTGACAATAGAACCACAGGTGGCCAAAACATTGCTGCTGGATCATAGAATCATAGAACCATAGGGTTGGAAGGGACCTCTGGAGATCATCTAGTCCAACCCCCTGCCAGAGCAGCGTCACCCAGAGCAGGTTGCACAGGAACGCGTCCAGGTGGGTTCTGAATGTCTCCAGAGACTCCACCACCTCTCTGGGCAGCCTGTGCCAGGGCTCTGCCACCCTCACAGTGAAGCAGTTCCTCCTCATGTTTAGGTGGAACTTGCTATGTTCAAGTTTGCGCCCGTTACCCCTTGTCCTGTCACTGGGCACCACTGAAAAGAGCCTGGCCCCACCCTCCTGACACCCACCTTTTAAGTATTTATAAGTGTTGATAAGGTCCCCCCTCAGCCGTCTTTTTTCCAGACTGAAGAGACCCAAATCTTTCAGGCTTTCTTCATCAGAGAGGTGTTCCAGTCCCCTCATCATCTTGGCAGCCCTGTGCTGCACCATCTCCAGCAGTTCCCTGTCCCTCTTGAACCGGGGAGCCCAGAACTGGACACAGTACTTTCCATTGATTTTATTGGGATCTGGACTGTCAGAGAAGAAAGAGGACTCTTAGGGTACCTTACTTTGACCCGTGTTTTCATCTTTTCTGTGTCGACAACAGAGATGACCCATGGAACCATTAGCCTGACACATTCAACCAACAGCACGCAAATTTTAAGTACACATCTCCACCCATCAATTCCATCAACCCAGAGAAATAAAATTTTCCTTTGCCTTTATTCACCAGTATTGGCACATCAAGCTTAAAGATCCCTTGACTCTTGCATCGGGAAGTATTAAGTAAAAACACCCAAATCTCACACAAAGCAAATGGCGCTTCTGGAGAAAAAGCTGGGGGGAGGAGAGGAAGGCCGCTTGCCATCTCAACGCTAGTTGCAGGACCTCAGGGTACCCCCGCCGTAATGGGAGGAGGAGAAAGAGAAGGCTTCAATGGTGAGCTGTCGGTGAGGCCAGAGGGTACGTGAGGTGCCGGAGCCCACAGACATTTGAGGTGGACTCAAAAGCTGGTTAACAGAGAGATCTGAATCTGAACTCCTGCGAGCTGTCGGATTACTTCCGCAGAAACTCGGTGGTTTTATTTAGGATGTTGCTGTCGCTGGGAATGGAGTCGTTCATATCCCTCAAGTGCTAGCTATATAAACGGAATAGCATTATAGAAACAACAGACAGATATCTGCACCTTTGCATACTAACGATGCGTTAACATTCTGGAGTAGCCCAGGCTTCTTAATGAGCATGCTTACCCACGCCGAAGCATACAGCAGAGTAGATACATAAATACGTCGAAAAGCAGCCAGGACCTGCTTGCTCCTGCCCAGCGCAGTGGACTCCATCCATAAACATGGAGTTAAAAATTTTTTTCTTTTAATTTATTTCATTGTTCGCCATCTGTGAACTTCCAATTTTTCTGACTCTCTCTCCGCGATGACGTGCAGCACAACTGTCTGCAGTGGCCTGCAAATGGCCCACCGCGGGTAGAACAGTTTAAGAGCCACGTTCAACATGAGAAAGACCGATGAGAAATGCAGCCTATCAGCCGGTGTGAATAAACAGGTACCAAAAAGGAGAGCGAGCAGTCAAAACAGCGCTGGATATTGCTTAAGGCTGTAGATGGAACACAGAACTCTGGCTGAATGCAATAACTTGGAGGTTATTCCACCTACGTCTAGAGAAACAAGCAGACAGATCAATGCTGTGGCTAGAAGTGACCTTTTTAGCTATTTAAACATGTACTTCTTTTAGCATTCGTGCACCAATTGTTTTTAGGAAAAAAATAATTTGTTATTTAATTGAAAACAATCACAGAAGTTTTGCGTCTTTCTTTTATCCTGTTACGCTCTGCAGCATTTAGAGTCCTTTTTCAGCTTCATCAAACCGTCACCACCCCGCATAAACTCAATTTGACTGCCCTTAGCCAGACAGAAGCCTCAAACTCATCCTCAGAGCCGTGATTAATGCAGAAAACTGAGGCGTTTCACATATATTGAGGAAGGGGCAACTCTTGGGGTGGTTTCATCCTTACCGAGGCAGAGTTCAGCCTGGGCACAGGAACTGCAAGCGCTGCCTTCACCGCAAGGCAGCCTTTGCCCAGCACAGGCACGGGGAGCATAACCAAGCTGAATTGCACTTACTCCGTAGCAAGGTGCAGGTCAAAAAGGTGTGACGGGAACAGAGCAAGGGAGAAGAAAAAAATAAATAAATAAATAAATAAATAAAAATCAATTTTTGGTTCGCAGTCCACTAATTAACAAAATTGTATTTTCTTCATCAGGACCAAGTTCTGTGCCATCGGCCGTAAAAATCGAGGCGTCCACCAAAGCCGCCTTTTGACTTTAGCCTCTGTGCTAATGCTCAAATGCATAAACCGACACTCTAATCGTAAAAGATCACTTCTTCAGAAACTATGCCACAAAGCAAAGCAACTTGTTAAAAACATCTCTGGGAGGTCAATCATCCAGAAAAAAAAAAATCCCTCCTACCCACATCAGGTCCTTGTTTAGGACGTTTAAAGCACTTGCACATCTCCAAGTACCTAGGCATGCCATTAACTGTATTTTAACTGCGTCCCCAGCCCATCCTAAAACTCCGACCATGGCCAATAAGCTTCCCGGTATAAGCCAACGAAAACCCCCATAGCCAGGAATAAAAGCCCGGCAGCCTTAGATTGCCTGCATCGTCGCAGCATCAGCAGCTGCTTCCTCCTTCAGATGCAAAACAGTAAATCTGGGAGTGCTGCTGCACACGTATCATGGGGTTGGGAGGAAGCCGGAAAGAATGGAAGTACTTGGCATGAAAAACGAGATGCTGACCAGCAGGAAGCTACTGTCCACCTCAGAAAGCTTCAGCAGTGTCACGACTGCTTTCCGTTTTGAGGAACTCAGTAGTGTGGCTCAGCCCAACGTTAGCCAGCCTCTTTGTACTCCAACCCGTTGACAAAGAACAACACAAGAGAAGTGTCTCTCAGACCATCTAAAAAGTTCCCCGCAGGTGCTTTTACCTGCAAAAGTTTAGAAGACAAGGCCTGCATTCAAGGAAAGTTGCATCCCCTTTTGCAGTCAAAAATCTGGCACAAGACCATACGCCAGCCGAGATGCTCAACTGAACAGGTTTTGCGCAGAGAGAATTTCTATTTCTTATCCTCTCTTACTCCAGTTACTTAATAAGGTTAGAGATAAAAGATGGCAATCAGTGGCGGAACAGGAGCAGACACTGGCAGAGGCACAGTTGTGGTATTTCTTGCGTGAGGGATTCGTGAGATGGTGTGAATTGCAAGGCTGATAAATAATTCCGTATCTATTGAAATATCAAGTCGAAAAGCTCTCTATTTTAAGGAGCCGATTTTAAAATAGCAATTCTATTATCTTGCCCGTCGGATGAAGTGTGTCTCCAACAGGCGCCTTACTAGCATTCTTGCTGCTTCTGAAGCAGCCCCGTTCCTGTCCTGTGCAAACCGGCCCTGGCATGTACCACTACACAGAGACAAGCTTATAAATGGGGCGCAACTATTGCCTGTGACAGGCGCAAGGACACCCTGTACTTCTGGCAATATTTTGCATACGCATTATATTTCTTTCCAGGGAACGTTATTTCTGCAAATGAGAAAACGCAGACGGAGGCATGCTCGGAAACTCTGAGCAGCGGGTGATGAAGACCAAAAGTAAGACCCAGAGGAAGAAAAGCTGTCTGATTGTTCATGGTGTGCGTTCAGACTTCCAAAGGGCCTCGTTGCTCACCTCGGTCAGGATGAAGGCATTCTCTCATTAACAACGGAAAACGAAACATCAGGAACCCCTAATACCACTATATGGTACGGTGGTCTCTGACACTCATTCTTAAATACACGCTCATATTCGTTGGGAAAATTAATTCATCTTAACACACCGTACAAGATAGAAATGCTATAATTGTGTGGTTAACCATGGTTAAGTACTTCCAACAGTGCTTTATATACGCATTTCAGTGCTTTGCTGGGCAGAAACAGGTATACAGATATAATTCCGCAAGGTATTAAAGGCAGGTATCTGACTTAGGTGTACACTAGTGGGTCTCTGAGTTAATGCAGAGCACCTGCTTTTACGGCTTAGCCTGAAACTTGTGATGGTTCTTTGAAGCCACTACTAATGGAGTAATGGAAACTTTTGCATCCTTAAAAAAAAAAAAAATCCCTAGAATTTCAGAGAAAACCACGCAGCCTGACAGAGCTCCTCCCTCTAAAGCAGGGTTTTCCTTTGGTTCAGGCTTCAGGCTGAGTAACACCCAACAGACTTTGATAGCTGCGACACACGGAGCTCTGCCTGGTGTTGCTGCTACGACTCCAACCCAGTATCGCTCCTATCCGTCCCCCCACTTCTGTCCCCCCTCCTTCCGCCCAGGGCACCATCCTTCTCTAGGAGGAATCACCCACTTCCACGTCCCTTCTGTGAAAACTGGGTAACAGCAGCTTCACAGCTTCATAGAAGTGCCGATAGGAAGAATCCCTTGTATTTTATCATGGTTGAAGACACTTAAGTGCTTAATTTTCACAGCAGGGTCTCACACTGGACAACTTTTTAACAGAAAATCGACTTCTTAGAGATCTGCGCCTTTCCAGATGATGGAAGAACAGCCATTCCGGAAAGACTTTTTCAAAGCCTAAGGCCTGAGACAGTGCTATCCCCTTCCCAAAATTTACGTTCACGCCTGAAGGCAGAGTACCAGCTCTCAATCCAGGCCACGTACTCCTAACACGGAGACAGCCGCCAAGGTAATGCTGCAGTTGGTGTCACCCATCCCCTCCCTGCCCGTTCCCCACAGGACACAAGTACTACAAGCAGACCTGTTAAAAGCGTTGCTTTGGTTGATAAACCCTCGTGCGCGCTGAACAACTCTCCCCGTTTAGTTCCGCCCGTTCCTCAGTCCCTCCAAGGCGCACACCTTCAGAGCAAACCAGACCCGTCTCAAAAAGGTATGAAGTTATTTCTAAAATAAATCCTACAGACGAAACGCCAAGGTCTCACAAAGTAACGCGTTAATGATGATACGGCATGAAGCCTCCTCACAATGCTGAGCTTGCGATGAAAACTTTCAGACTACACGTAAAAAGCTTGGCACACGATAGTTCTCCTAAGACAACGCTTTAATTCTATCGTTCTTTCATACATTCATACGCGTATTTGGTGTGTCTTATTCCAGTGACATACGTCTTTCCAGATGTTAATGTTTTATTTTGCCTTTTTTGCAGTTCTTATCAGGTCCATTTACACAAAACGTACTATAAATCCTCCCTCACTCCATATAGTATATCATACAAGACACCCTGATAGACATACAGATACAGATATATGAAGGCTAGTAAATGTAATAGGAGATTTAGCATGCTACTTGTACGGATACGCTATTATTCTTAACCCTGTGATTAATATGGACTGGCACTACTGTACAGATTTATTTTGGACCATATGCTCTTGAATTGCCATCGCTTCCCCCCGTTTACCCCCTTGCACATCTGCAACATGTGTGGGCTGACGCTCTTCTCCCGTCGCCGCAGCAAGATGGGAGAACAATTTCTCAGCTGGACACCACGATGAAGAGAGAATTCCAGCAACCACGTCTCCACAGAGTGATTAAAGTAAAATAAAGATGATTTTTTTTTTTTTTTTTTTAAATTGAACAAGCAGAAGGTGGGAGGGAGGAAACTCACTGTCATTGATGTTCTTCATCTGCCTGAGCTCAAATTAGCTGGAAAACTGTTTAATTGTGAGCTGCTAATGCGCCGCCTCAAAAAAGCCAGCTGTTGCTAGAGCAAATGGACCCAGGGAAAAGACTTTCAAGCCCAAGAGCGGATGAGCTCGCAGAGAATGTGAAAACACCACCACAGCTCTCACTGTGACAGGTCTTACTGATTTAAGATCCTTTCGACTGTAAAACTTGGCTACGATATAATTCAGCAGAGACTTTGATTCATTTTGAAAAGATTTACACTACAGTTTTAAACGAAGCCCAAGTTAATTAAGTGTCTTCCTACGTTACCACAGAACAGTTCCTCTAAGCTATTTTTCCCCCTAGTGAACTTTAAAACTTAAGTTCAATCATCTTTTTCCTCTGTCCTGATTTAAATATAAGAAAACAAAATACGCATTGGTTAAGCAATTTTCAAGCAAGTTCCAGATACTTGCAATAGGTATATTTTTGGAATTTTTTGTTCCATCTAAAGAAAAATATTTTTGGAAAGGGAAAAAAATTAAAAATACTTAGGTGTTGTCTTCTCTTTCTGTTTAGTTATAGCATTTATAAAACCTTCCTTGAATAAGACTTCTCAGTGACAATGAGGGCCGTAATTTTCTATGCAAATCAGATTAATAAATTAAAGAAATCTCCCTGCATATAAACGAGAAAGCAGTCAATTTATACGCCTAATAATAACTTTACGCCTTCTCTGCGTGAACTTTGCTAGGAATATTTTTCATATAGACAGATTTACAGAAAAGTGCCAGTTTAAAAAAAAAAAAAGAAAAGAAAAAAAGTAAAAGCTTTTTATATCTGCCATTAAATTATTTATAAACTTGCTTTACAAAGGATCTTTTTATACGGTCCCTAATAGGAAGGGGCAGGAAGCGAAGCACAAGCCCCAGCTGCGGGTGTATCTGCACTGCAGCATGCCACGTCGAGACACATCCCCCCATTTGTTCGGAGAGCAGAAACACCGGGGCGAGCGGCACGATGCCGCGGCTGCACCCTTGCTGCCTCCAGGCCCCGTCGGCTCACTCGAACGGGTTCACACGGGCTCCGCTTCCTCCATCGAACAGGAGTCTGAGCGACCAAAAATTTAATAAAAAGCTCGTTTGCGCAGGAGCCCATCTTCTCGCTTTCCGGTACCTTTTTATTCCAAACTTGCAGAAGGAAATTTGGCAAGTCTCTTTCTCTGGAAGGGCAAAGCCATCTCTCTGTTTCTTCAGAGGTGAAGCGAAACCTCTCCCTCTCTCCGATGTCAACGAGAGGCAAGCACACGGCACACATCAGGTTCCAGCCAAACCGTCCGGGTTCCAACCTGACTCCCGGTGCCGTTGCATCGTTAACTTCAAGCAAGCAGAGTCCATTGGCATGACCTGAGAACGTGGACAGATTTCCCTCAAATTTATGAGAAAATAACCAACGTCTGCCGTGGATTCTGCCTACAATCTCTGAGATATTCAGGATGAGGCAATTCTAAACAGCTTTAGAAACACACAGGTTAAGGCAACACCAACTTGGTTACCTGGGTAAGAAAAACTATTCACTTAGCAGGACCGTGACTATTTTTAGCGCCTGTAACGAGATGCGTCTTTGCTGATTTCTGAAATTAAAAAACCTGAAACACCTTACAAGCATTTGCCGTCAAAATGTTAATTTCTCCTTTCTCTGGGTCTGTCAAGTTTAAGGCAGAAACAAAATGCCTGAAAACTAACAAAGGGAACAAGGGAAAAAAGCCAAGAAACTAGGAAAGAGGGGTAACAGCATCGAGCAAGATCCTTGCAGTCTCTGACTACTTGCAAAGTCTCCGTTCAAGGGAGCTGGGATTTTGTCTGCCCAATAGCTCAGCCCCCTGTCATTTGAGTTAGACAAGGAGCCAGGTTAGCTAAAAACACCTTTTGATTCCAGCAGACACCTCCACGGTGACCTTGCCCAAGTCCTTCACAGGTGTCTTGAAAAGCCAACCGCGCTGCTGCCATAACCACAGCCCCGCCTGCCCCCGCGGGCCGTAAGCGGGAATCCATCTCACTTCGCGTACGCTTAACAACCGGCAGAGTAAATCTGCCACCCCACGGGTGAACTGTTTGCCGCTCCAGCACAAATATCAAGCTGTTCCTACATCAGCAAAAGCCTACCGGGAAAACTGTCAGGAGGGAAGAGAAAACATTTCAAGAGTTGCCTTCAGACTCCATGTTGCGATACACCCCATGGTACCAAGCATGGTACCATGCAATGGTACTTTTGCATGTGCAAAGGGAAGAAAACATATAATTTACTGGCAAAGGCCATTTCTTTACTCACTTCTCCTTTTCAGTGTGTATGGTACCTAGCAGAGGTGTTACCATCGTGCCTGCCACCTCCCAGCCCTCCAGACAGCACAAGGCAACGCCGGGGCTCCACCTCTCCCACTCGGCAGCTTCAACTACCTGCCCCTTTCCGAGACCGACAGCATCAAGTTTGGAGAAAAAACATTTATGGGCAGGCTGTCATACAGTTGTAGCCTGGATATAGGCTTCCCCTATAGCCTGTCTTTTAGAGCACGGTTATGTCATGAACAGGAGGGTTTGTCACACCCTGTGTTTCCTGAACTGCTCCAGAGTTCGATGCTGTTTACTCCACTTAACGCTTTCTTGTAAAATAGTTATTGCTCTTTCCCCAGAAACCAGAGAGCTGGGGGGGGGGGGGGAAGACAGGCCAAGCTCTGCACTTTGCCTGGTGAACATCTCCGCTGGAAGGTGTCCAAATTGCAGAAGAACCATTTGGCGTGCGTCTTTGACATCGCAGACACGTAGATTAATAGCCTGCCCCCTCCCCTACCCCTGGCTTTAATATCCTGTCCTTTATGAGTGACTTTCAGACTCGCTTTGTAGCGTTATCCTCCCAGACAAGCGTTTCTTGGTTTGTGATTATTTTTGCACTTAAACAGTGATATACTTTTTTCCCCCTACTGAATTGATGCTGTCTACGAAACAAGACCGCGTACGCTCCCCGGCTCCAGTTTAAGGCACCATCCTTGCTGCTGCAAATAGACCTCTCCAAAAGCTGCGTGAGGACAATCCTCCCTCACACACACATCCCCTTATAACATCCCTGAGACTTTTGCTTCTCCAAGCACTGTAGATGAGGGGGATTTGCCGCTTGAAGCTCTGGGATTTAACGCTATCTAGCTCCTGCTGGACAAACGGTACTCCAAGCTGTCGCGAGACTACACCTCGTCCAAGCGGTGGCCAGCACAGGGGCTTAGATTTATGTATTTCATTTTAAAGGACAAATTTCAGGTTAGAAAAACTTCATTTACAGGAAAGAAATGAAAATCCAGAACGTTAGTTTGCTGAGACAGATTTCTACTTCCAATTTAAAAAAAAAAAAAAAAAGTAGGTATTTTTGAGTTAGAAGAAAGGTAAGCTTTATAGTCGTTTCACTTAGAAAAAGAAGACCATTTTGAGGTCTTGCTTTGAGGAATTGCTATTACAGTCGTGTCCCCGCCCCCTTTTCCCTCAGCTCAACAAGACATGGCCTAACATTCAGGTTATATCTATACTTTGGAACGTACAAGTTTACCCGAGGCAGACCTTCACACAGTAATAATTTTGCGCGTACATACGACGTACATCTTGAAATATCTAAGAGCTCTGCATGGGGTTTCACGTGGTCCTAGGCATTTGGGAGGCTCCCGGCTTACCAGTATGAGCAAAATCATTTCAAGCCGAGCCTTCCTCACTCTCCAGTCTGCTCCACCCTCCCGTCAGACATAGCAGGGCTCCCCGCTACACCAACGGCTTGGTGGCAAAACTGCTGAGGGTGACGATTTCACGGATTGGAAAAAGAGAAGCTGGCGCTCATTTGCCTTCGTGAACAGGCAGAGCCATCAGAGCCAGGGCAACATCGGAGGAAACGTGCTAGGTATAAACTTGTATTATTTTGATTTTATCAGGCAAAACGGAGACGTCGCCGTTCTGCAATAAGCAGCTGCCCAACTGCAGTGAAAACAAGCCACTGCCAAAAGGGTTCGAGGCGTGCTGTACCGAAGCACCCAAAGCTTCGAGCCCTCAGCTCAACACAAGCCAGCCTTTCAGCCAGGAAGCGGCTTTGCAACACGTAAGCCCAGGACTGAAGGGATTCCACACGCTTGCTGATTTTTTAATTTTTTTTTTAATAGCATAGAAATAAAAAAAAAAATAAAAAAAAATCCGCTAATATTCTGCCAATTCATCAACTTCCCACAATAAGCACAATGGGAAGGGGCGAGCAGGAGGAACTTTTTCTGGTGCAAAATCCCAACTGAAGCCCAAGAAAATTCCCTGCAAAAGGATTTATTAGCTATCATGCATCTTCTTTCAAATTTCAAACTGAATAAGGAACATTTCACTGCCCTTAAAAAAAACCCCGTAGACTTTCAAAGCTCTTTTTCTCTCACCCTTACGCATATTGAGGAGCTTCTAAGTGAGAAGATGAGGTGCAATCTGTACAGGCACTGTTCCACCAATGACAATGATTGAGTGAAAGCATAAATACAGGCTGGGCAGAGATCGGACTGAGAGCAACAGTGAGGAGAAGGACTTGGGGGTGTTGGTTGGTGACAAGCTCAACATGAGCAGGCAATGTGCGCTCACGGCCCAGAAAGCCAACCACATCCTGGGCTGCATCAAAAGAAGCTTGGCCAGCAGGTCAAGGGAGGTCATTCTGACCCTTTACTCCACGCTGGTAAGACCCCATCTGGAATACTGCATCCAAATCTGGGGCCTCCAGCATAAGAAGGACCTGGACCTCTTGGAGTGGGTCCAGAGGAGGGCCACAAAGATGATCAGAGGGCTGGAGCATCTTTCCTATGAAGACGGGCTGAGAGAGTTGGGGTTGTTCAGCCTGGAGAAGAGAAGACTCTGGGGAGACCTTGTAGCAGCCTTCCAGTACCTAAAGGGGACCTACAGGAGAGATGGGGAGGGACTCTTTATCAGGGAGTGTAGTGATAGGACGAGGGGTAAAGGTTTTAAATGGAAAGAGCGTAGAGATTTACATTAGATATTAGGAAGAAACTCTTTACTGTGAGGGTGGTGAGGCAGTGGAACAGGCTGCCCAGAGAAGCTGTGGATGCCCCATCCTTCAAAGCGTTCAAGGCCAGGCTGGATGGAGTTTTGAGCAGCCTGGTCTAATGGAAGGTGTCCCTGCCCATGGCAGTGGGGTTGGAACTAGATGATCTTTAAGGCCCCTTCCAACCCAAACCATTCCATGATTCTATGAAAGTTGCTGACCCAGGTCTTCGGTTCAAGGTTCAATTAGTCATCAGTCACCTTTGCACAATGATAACTTGCATTTTCTTATCAATTAAAGCTCATGAAGCCCACCTGAAGAAACACAGGTAACAGCTGGATTGGGTGGCACACAGTTGCTTAATTGCTTGCACTAAGATAAATGCATGACAATCATACACGAGGGGAGAAATGTTGTCGCACTTCTTAAACATTCGTTTTGCTCAGTTGTAAGTGACAACAATACGACACACATGCCAAAAGCATCTCTGATGTGTTGATGGTACTCGATTGTTTGGTTCGAACTCTTCGCTGTTTTATAGGTTAATAAAGATGTGCTGTTGGAGACACTCATAGCACGCAGACACCCAGGTTGTGCCACAGAAGTATCGACATATCCTCCGTTGTGCGAGCATAAACGATGGAGGGGCACAGACAGTTAGGCACATGGGGGACAGTGACAGAAAACATACTTGATTATTTTAATTTCCTAAACAGTGCAAGATCTGAATGGGTCTTTAAACTTCATATGCTCTAGCATTTGTCTGAAGCTGTTATCTCATCCAAAGCTCTCACCTCTGTGCAAGCCAAAGAGACTCTGATACAAAGATAGGGAGATCTAATCAGAGTTTATTGCTTCTGGTATAAGCACTGCCACAGGTTTTTTTATCTTTTTTATTAAATTTAAAAATTTGAGCATCCATATTGGGGATCAAAAGGTGATTCCTGCACCCTGCTGCAGAGCGGTAGGCTGGCTTTCTCATACAATAAAAAACCTTTCCTTGTAATTTGTTGGAAAAATAGGTGACTTTTCATTACTGAAGCAGGGCAAGATAACTTTTCCTCAGATTATATTCAGAATTTATAATCTCTTTATATAGGAGGGGGCAAGTCCCTACACCTGGACCTCTACTACAGCTTCACTGCAATCGTACAGAGTAATCCTATCACTGTCACAGAGGACAGCACGAGGATTGCCTACACAGGAGAAAACTGAAATTTAGGGAAATGGATTTGGTAGCACAAAATCACAAATGCCCCCTATTGCTTGATACGTGTTGCTATATGCGCCTCAGCCTCTCCTCAGGGCACTTTTATGCAAGCGATGTTCAACTCAGTTCTAGGTAGGAGAACATCTTCTGATTTCTACCCGCATAGAAGAGCATCAGACTTTCTGACTAGGATTGTCTCAAAGCGCCAGGACGGGTCAAGAACCAGGTGACTGGGATCAGCACCCTCGCATACAGTACAATAATCTGTCCAAAAAAGGCAAAACTGAACCCAAAGCTCAGATGACATGTAAAACAAGAGGGGCAACTTAAGATATAAACAAACACCACCATCTGTGTCTTTTAAACAATTTGCAACGCCAGGCACCCAAATGCCACCGAAATTCTTTAATCAAACCACTTATGCGGTACATCCCTAAAACCACTCGTCCACAACTAACCTCTGCTGTGGCTGCCGGGCTTGCCTCACCAACACCCGTTACGAGCCTTTCCAACTGTGCTGGAAGTACAGGTTGTAGTTGTTCAGAGGAGAGCGAGAAGACTGTGTGCCACAGTCACAGTGGTGATTTTTTTTTTTTAATTCATTTTGTTTTTTCCGGACAGAAACCAATCACCCAATTCGCAGCTACAAGCAGCGCACAACAGCGAACATCATATTTGTTCACATCAAGCGAAGTGGCACAGGGCCCAGAACAGGTCGCTCCCCAGACTTCCCGCTGGCCATGCCGGGTGACGTACAAAGCTGGCACCATGCTCCCGCCTCACAGACATTCCCCACAGCTCACTCTTGGGTTTTTTTGAAGTCTCAGGAACGGGGAGTGAAATCCGTTCTTTGGGCCAGCCGTGTTTCCGCTCAACACCTGGCCTCGTTACTGAAGCTCAACTGAAGATTTGGGTTTATCATAAGCAGGTCTGCTTCTAGCTAAGGACCTTTGCTCGGATGCCTGCTCCCTGCCTTCCGGACACCCTGACACGCTCTCCCTAAGGAGAGCCTGGGGGAAAAGGTGGAGATGCGCAATGGGTTCAGCTCTTGGATGGGTCACTGTCGGTCTTCAGGAGCACACGTCCTGGCCAGCCTGAGAAGGTTTTAGTAAACCATGAGCCTGCTTGGACAGAACACTTCCGAGAGGCACAGTTCTTTTTTTGTGTAATTCACCCGACTGTGAAAAGATATTTTTCTTATAAGGGGATTTTACACGTGGTAATTAACTGTGCTTTTAGTTTTCTTATCTTTACATCCTTAGACTCGAAGTGACTTTCTAGAAGAAACAGTTAAAAATCCCTTCAGAGCAATGGCAGAAGCATTACATCAAAACCAATGGAAAGCAGATGAGAAGACCGTTAAGTTCTTCAGTGTCAGACAGCCACAAAAAGAAGGGAAGAGGGTTTTATGCGAAAATTATATACATGTAGTTTATCTCTATGCATGGAAGACATACTACTTTGACACCGCTATACTTGTTTAGTTTTCACTAGTGCTGGTTATTTTAAAGGTACGTTTTGTACTAGGGTTAAGAAAAATACAAATTAATGATTTTTTTAATTTTTTTTTTTTTTCAGATGGGAAAAGGCAGGAATATCCAAGCTTCATGAGTGATAAGGAAGCTCTTTTTGCTGAGATTTTCTAGATGTTACCCAAGCTCCCCAAATTTAATTTTATTAAATCACACACAATTCTCACTAAGCGAGAAGTAACACAACCCAGGCAAATAGCAATATTTTTGCCTCGTTTCTGAGTGCTTAGTCTGACTTGTATCAACAAATTGCCCTTTTTCAGCCTTTTCTGTTTACTGAGAAAAATCTGTATTACTGCCCAACTCCTCCACTTCGCGGTCATAATGCATTTACCAAAAATAAATAGTTCACATATTAATGCTAATAGCAACAACAGTCACGACAATAAATCATGAGGTTCTCTATTTGACCTGGGAGACTTGGACCTGCAAGGCTGACTCCCACAAAAAAATTTATTTCTTAATTCCTGCGCTCAGGAAACTGTTTATTTAAATAAAGAAGTTAGCAACAAAGTAAAATGGAAACAAAAAAATTGATTTTTTTTTTTTTAAAAAAAAACCCCAACCCATAGCTCCTTTAGTGAGGGTTTCTAGAGAAACACCGAGCACCACAAGTTGGCAGTGACATATCTAGGCAAAATAATGACGAAATATTGTTACATTGCCATCTGGTGACAGCAAAATGGCTTATTGAAATAGGCTGACGATATCACCTCTGCTCCTGCTATAAACAGACACATCCCTACTGCAAAAACTACTATTTAAACAGGACTGTATTTGCAGCTGAGTGTATCTGTAGGTATAGCTCCGTTATAATATGCTTTTCGGTCACCACACATCACTTTGCTGTGTGCTCACCTGGTGTCCTTCAAGTGCTAACCCTGCAAATTCTTTGGGACAAAAATGGGTCTGTTCTTTCAGATGCACATACAGGTACGTTATATACACAGACATGTATGTATATACGTACAAGACACCTACTCGTTTCCATGAAAATGACAACTGACTGTCACCACAGAAGCCTGGACTCCGTCCCTCAATATTTCACATGGAAAGCAGAGGCCTGAAGATCACAGTAGACGTGAGCTTTATGGTCTCCTTAACCCGAACCTCTGTCAGATGGAGCCTCCCACCAGCCTCACCCGCTGGCTGGAAAGCCCAGGTGTGACAGGAGGTGTGCCAGCACCCTTTGCTGTGTGTGCCCTCTCCCCGGGACAGCGAGCAAGCAGGACCAGCAGCTCTCAGCCCATCGCCATGGCCTAGATCCCTTCCAAAGGCCACCACAACCAGTGGGAAGACCTCCTTGGCCTTTGGCTTGGGTCCTTCTCAAGTCCTTTGAGTGCAGCCTTCCTACCCGCGTAGGGCAACACTGACATTAGACACAACTGCCGTCACAGCGTGTTTCCTGCATACTTGCAGCAGGCCGTGAAGAAATTAAAACCTATCACCCAAAAATAGATAAATGAAAGAATCAGATTTCAGTGATAACACAATTAAGGTTTCTCCAAAGTGGCTGTCATCCCCTAATGCATATTTAGGCAAGTAGTGAAAGTCCAGATGCATTATGGGATGATAAAACTCACCTTGGAGGGACTTAATGCTTAATTAAAAGGACGAACACTGCAATAAATGCACTAATGAGATAAAATCACACTAATTCCTAAATCTTATGGATCCAAAGTGTCGGTCTGAGTTTTAATTAATAGAGTTCTATATGGGTTTCTCAGAAATAATAATAAAACATTGAAGTAGTAAATCACGCCTGAAATCCATCACAAACTTATTTCAAATCCTACAAATTTTTTTATTTAGGATTTCACAATTTCCACAGTTCCAAAGATGACTAGCCCTTTTGAGACGCAATTTCATGCTACTGCAACACTTTCCTTTTAGATTATAATGTTGCTTTATTGTTAGTTCAAGACAACGTTTTCCATGAATATTCACCAACGCTTTTTTCCTCTCCCCTTCCAGTTCTCTTTCCTCAGTCCCTGGGAGATACTGATTCGGGTCCATAGCACTTGAACGTTAAGTTACACACAGCCCAGACCTCGCAACATTTTTCCTGGAAATTTGTTATTTTCATATCCATCAGCCTCAGTCCCGCAACCCCACTGAACGGCGCTGCAAACAGTAAAGAAACCTCAGCGTAAGAATGACATCTAAACCACTCAACTAAGTATCTGTTCAATGAAGGCCTACAGGGTGGGCACACCCGCTCTCTGCAAGCCTAGTGCATCAGCAGGCAACAAAGGACACCCGAGGAAGGCACCTACCGGCCTGCTGGTGCTTTCCATGCAAGTCAGGTGAGGCTTCACTTCAGCCCCTGGTTCCTGGGTGGTGCCTCCTTCCACCTCGGATCTAGCAGAGGCCTTGCATTTCCAGTTTCTCCACCAGAAATGTGGTATCCTCCCATTCACACGTGGAAGCCCACGTGGGGTGTATGAACTGGACCAGTTCAGCACTGCTGCTCTGAAGATTTTGGAGTTTCTTACTCTGAGCATCAGACAGAGGTTGCAAACGTGGGATTTAGTCATCATACGTGCATAGACATGGTAGCGACCACCAACATGTGTAGTTTTCCAGCTTAAGAGGCATATTGCAGGGGCATATTGCAGGGCAAGGTGTCTCTCACAGAGCTGTCACGCATCGTGCTGTAAAATGGCATTTCTCTGCAGAGGCAACATGCCTGAGAGCACTACAGCCAAAGCTACAGAGTGCAGGGTCTCTCTTTCCAGCCCAAGGGACAACTAGGTTTGCTGGGACGCTGCGATGTGTCTTTCTGCCGCGGTCATGTTTGAAAGCCTAGCCAAGTCAACAGCTCACCTTTCCACCAGCTTCAGTGGGTTTGGAATAGGCCAATTGGCTATCGCCTCACCAAAGCAGTTTAAGGCCACTTCTCCACGCCACCTTGTCTCATCTGCCGGCAAAAGTGACCCTCCAATGCACAACTCCCAGTCCTTGCGCATGGCACTGTGAATCAGGTCTTGCATTTGCTCTAACATTTTCCCCATAACTTTTAGCACAAATAGAGCGTGAATTATTTTCTCCATCTCATGGTGCTACAAGGAGATTCATGAGGTCGTTGCTACCCATGAGCTGGAGGTCCAGTTCATGTTTCTCAGGCGGGGGTGGTTTATACCATTAGACGTGGGCATTTTAAGCCTGGCAGGTGGACCACAGGGTGCACCCCAGGCGAGCAAGGAGGATGCCAAGGGCTCTAGACCCATGATGCCCAGGGGAGCATGTCACCTCCATGTTCCTAACATTAGGCTTTGTCACCCTCTAGTGGGCTACGTGCAGAGCTTTACTAACCCATCGGTGGTGTCCTGCCCCAGGACCTCTGAAGGGCACTAACAGAGGCTTAACCTTGAGAGTCAAAGTTTCCAGGTTTGCTGCCCACAGACGACTCAAATTCTCAGCACGTGCAAGTCTTCTCTTTTCTATTTTCTCTTATTTGAAAAAAAAAAAAAGAAAAACCCAACAAAAAACCCCACAAACCAACAAACCTATAAGCTGTCTATGAATCAGCAATAAAGAAATGCTAAAATCACGTCAATGAATACTGGCAGGAGGTACAAGAGTATGGCCCCATTAAACTTTTATGTATGTATTTATGTATCACACAGGTACTACTCAGCAAATCTATATTAATTTGTAAAAGATATAAATTAATACTAATATACTCATTGCCCATATTAAGCAGATTATGACCCATTTTTTGCCTATTAGCACACAAAATGTGCAACACCGCTCATTATTTTATGCCCTGAAATACATTAAAGGGGCTAGGACTCTATGACACCTTGAAGGGGAATGCAAAAAAGATTTTGTCTCCTAAAATAAACGCATCCGCAGCTCTCTCTAAATGGTTTTCTGATTTTTGAAGTATTTTGTAATTCTGGTCTACTGGTACATTAAAACTGCATATTTTAAAACAGAGCATCTTCTGCTTTGGGCTCAAATCCTCTTTTGGAGCATCAAAGCATAGAAACCTTGCCCTTTTTTGTCTTTCATAGAGGTGGCTGGCAAGGCCTGATTTTTTTAGGGACAAGATCTTTAGGTAGGAATAACTTGTTGAAACATCTCTGGCTATCACACAGGCAAATCTTTTCTGGCTGTCTTCTTTTCCATGACCAACGAGCAGTGAACACTGAGACAGAGTAGGCATTAAGGTTATCAAGTTGTTCAGCTCTTTACAGCAAACCAGGATTGCTCTTCCGCCACTGTTTCCCCAGGCCAATTTTAACATGCACTGCCAAGGAAGTTGGCAGTAAAAACACTGAGTCCTTTTATATTGGAAATTTAAATTTAAGAATAAAAAAAAAGAAGAGATGATAAGTAGGACTTACTAACAGCACTTCAAAATTAGCTGATGAACTAAAGCCAGCAATCTTTCTCCTTAAAAGCTACCTTCCAGACTCACAAAATGAAGCCTTTTTTCCTGGTCCTGTTTCATGCTGTTATATACTTGCCATAAAATAGCAATAAAACGCAAAATAGGGATTGCATCCACAAGCTGCACAAAATAATCATCCAAGTCCTGACGACAGAGTACGTAGGACCCAACAAAATTCGATGAGATTTCCTAACTTTCCTCTTTCGTGACGGCAGAGATCCCAGGAACGCACACGAATTCAGAGCGCACCCTCCCATTTCCATTGCGTATCTTCCAGGCCTTGGCCCTGTCTCAGGCTCACGCAAAATTTGGGACTGCGCGCAGGGCTTTCCACCTCTGAACCCTGGATTACCACTCAGGAAAGCACATGCCCGCGCACACGGAGCATCGCTTGCACAGGACCAGGAGGGGTATGGCCGTCTCCCAACTCAACGCGTAGCTACCTGGGTTACCATCCAGCCAGCTAGGCTCACCCAAGGCACAGAGCGGACGAGCTAGAAAGGAGCGGCAGCGCAGAGAAAGAGCCCTGTCCCCCCCTCTGGCCACCCGCCATGCCTCCGAGCGGCATGGCAGCCCTCGCTCCCGGCTGTCACGGCGAGGCAGACACTCACAGTGTTTGACTTTATTACAGCGCAGCCAAATCAAATGCACAGCCACTGCTTCCTCAGATGTCTATATTTCATTTAAACTGGGATAAAGCAAAGAAACTGGAATATTGTCTCATCATGCATTCTAAATCAGCCAGGGTAGAAAATAATGGGGAGTTAATCAGATCACTGAAACTCTAATTCACTTGGTATTGATCGGGCAGATTCCTAATGGGACGGCAGACCAATTTCAAATTACAGTAAGCTGACTTATCCTGGAATACCAATGACCAGCTCCTGAGAGGAGCCTGGATGGACCACGGGCTCGCCTCTCATTACGGCAGACGCTCGACAGAATGCATCAATGTATAATATGATGCAGCATTTGGCTAATTAATAGGAGATTGATGAAAGGTGCAGTTTTGAAAGCAGAAATCTCACTTGACTAAACGTGGGATGAAAGTCCCAGTAGGGATGAGGGACACAGAGCCTTAGAAACAATTATAAAAAAAGGAAGAGGGGAGCTAATGGAAGGTAATGCAATTAAACCAGGCTTTTCATTATATTAATCAGAGGCTTCATCACTGAAATCTAATATACATTGCATTTAACTCTTCACTGGCTTTATTTATAATTTATTTAGAAAAGGCTTTGAATTATGACCATGGTATCACAGACAGTCCATCCTGTACTGGATGCCTGCAAGCAGAGGGAGCCAGGGAAGAGCTACCTTCATTTACACTGTCAGAAATCCCTCCTTTAACAAACTATCCTCCAGCAAATCCGGCTGCCTTTAGGCAGTGACAGAATTAAGGGGCTGCTACGGCGGTATTTTTTTTTCTTGCTTGCCGGAGCTACTGGGGGAAAATGGTACTTTAGTGATTCTTCAGAGCAGAGGATGTCTTTGTCCTGTTTGGGACCATATCACAGGAAGCCAGTTGCTATTAGCTCCTCTCACAAACATTCGTGTACTGAAAATGGTGTGGCACTCAACTACGCCTCGAATTGTGGTGCTTTCTGCCTACTGTATTTTCAAACTACGTCCTCACTGTCATTTCACAAGTATGTTTAAAGACCTCCGTGGGCACTGACACCCACACAGGAGTAGAGCGGTACCTGGTAAAGGACCTGATGAAGCCACCGGGCTCCATGCTGGCACGGTCCGCTGCTTTTTGCTCCGAGACCCAGGGTTTAGCATGGCTCATCTCAGTCACGTCATTCGTCACAGGTAAAGAACAACAGAGGAGCACTCCGTCACCGACGAAGTTCTCCTATCTCTCGTTT
Organism: Sterna hirundo; assembly: GCA_009819605.1. NCBI lineage: Eukaryota > Metazoa > Chordata > Aves > Charadriiformes > Laridae > Sterna > Sterna hirundo. The sequence goes on from CM020441.1 coordinate 75,962,129, forward strand.
TAAAGACGTGGCCCACGTGAAGAGGCAGATGCACTTCAAACCAGTGAGCTCTGCTTCGCCAGCGCTTGCTGCCATCCCAGCTGTGAGCCCGTGCAGGGACAATTTAGCCTTTACGAGAGCAACTGGTTTTGCCTGCAGCTTGCAAATGTAAAATATTATGAAAAATACATACAGCGTTCATTTTCAATTACTGCTTCATGTGACCAGAAAATGAATTCTGACTTCTGAAAAACAGAATATACCAATTATTCAGATTAGTATTTTAAATACTCATAAACAACTAACACGTAGAGCATGACTAACGCACAACTCATTCACCTACAAAAGCAGCCATCATGTCACACGATGGGTTCCCTGAGGCACTGTGTGGTTTCCACTTTCTGACTGGATGCTTCAGAGGATTTTCAGCCAAACAACGTACCCACCGAGTGATTTTTCAAACGCATTCATACAAGAGTCCAGTAAACCGGGTGGAGACGCCCAGCAGCCATGTTTTGCCACGTACCAGCCTGCCTCCCGCCACGGGCCGCACGAGGCCTGCGTCACCCCTCACGTCAACGGCAGTACTTCCAAGAGAAGGATCTGTCCTCCCACCAAAAAGCGAAATAGACAGAAGTAATCCAAGCTGGAACCGTGCCAGGCTTTCTAACACAGAGGATGATCTAGAGGCAGTAATGTATTCCCTCCTGGAACTGAATTGAATTTGCTCATCTCCAAGACGATAGTGTAGACGGGGGAAAACATATAGACCTATGCACGGAGATGTTTACACAGATATAGCACTGGAGATGTATCAGCAAAATTTACAACGGTTACAATTAATTTTCTATTTTAGCCTACATTTTCACCCGTTTACAGTCACCTCTAAGCTGACAGGGCCGAAATATTTTATCGCTTGCCCTAAAACTGGTAAACTGAAGTAAAGTCATTTGAGGCTTCTCTAGAACTAAATTCTGCATTTAGTTAAAGGAAACAAAAAAAAGCCCAAAACAACAAACACCAACCCCGAACCCAACGCCTTTCTGGAGGGACTTCTGCGCCCTCCCCTCTTGAGGTTGGGTGGTAGCCCCATCCCGGGTTGATGGGGCACAATAAACAGGCTACCTTTTTTCCCTGACCCAGTCATACGATGTGTGTCCAGCTCTCATCCCAGTCTGACTCCAAAAGGACATTTAATCACTGTCAGGCAAGGCAGGACGGTTGCAAATGTGCTGCCTCTCCAAAGCGTAAGCACCCAGAAAGGGTGCAATGAGTTGGCCGCGGTGACAGGCAAAACGACGGAGGTGGAGGAGCTTCTCCACAGCCTTCTCTCCCAGTCCTTTCACAGTTCCTATCTGCTGGTTGGGCCAATACCCCCATCCAACGCCTCATATTCTTGTACCAACATCCCCCAACTGAGTGAGAACGAACTGCTAAAAATCTGTTCCTTAGAGATACCGCAAGGCTACGATTGTTCGGAATCCAGTTGCCTGTGGCTTATTTCTGCAAAAAAGTGAACTCTGTGAGACAGGAAGGCTGCTGCAACAGCACAAGCGTGAAGGGCAGAGGTCCGGCTGCGCTGCAGCCGCCGGTTTCTTGGGGGGCAACCACAGAAGAGACGGCACAGTTGTTTGCCTGCCCTGGGAATAGCTCCGATTGGTTTTGGCATCATGTCTGATGCCCGGTTTCCCCGAGTAGAGGAACTGTGAAGCAAATCTAACGGGGCACTTGTCCTCAGAGTAGTAAAGTCGTAATAAATCCATTCGTGGAATCATGACGCTGGCAAGCCATTAACAAACAGCGGCTTCCACTTAACCTAACATACAACAAGATCTCATACAAAATTACCATCAACACACGTCCTGGTTACATAAATCCCTTCCTTCAGTACATTTGCCTTGTATTTTTTAAGCTACTCAAATGAAATCTTATCTACAGCCCAATGCCGGCAACCCACTGGCAGCTGCTGACTCTAAGGGTACAGCCTCAAAAAAAGAAGAGATGAAAAGTATGCGCTTGATCCGTCTTGACCGTCTCTACCCGACAACTACCCTGAGCGTAGGGTGGAAGATGGGGCTCAGAACCCTCCGGGTACAGGAGGTAAATTGTCACAGTACTAAAAGCTGTTGTACAGGACAAAAACATTTAGTTTGCAGGGGGGAAAAAAAAAAAAAAAAGGAAAATAAAGTGAAGGAACATCACCACTGCACTTCACATCCAGCCCAACATGGAGGGTTCCTCCAGTTTTTCCCCAGGGTGAGGTTTGACTCTGCCCAGAAAGCTTTCGTTTAGAATTCAGGGTTATAAACTGCCTTTTTTTTTTTAAAGAGGATACTAAAGTTGTTACTTTTGGATTACTCACATTTTTTTAAAAAGGCATTTTCTCACTGTCCCTGTTTTTTTTTTGAGTAATTTGCCACTGCCACTGGGTTTTTTTTGAGGAAACGCTTAGTATTTCCTCCTCTCCTTCCATCCCCTTTGTTATCTGCTGAACTTTGCAAGTTATGAATATACATGAAGGCATACGCATTTGGTGACAGTTTTTCAATAAAACATTAGAGCGCTGCATTCAAAACCGCTCAGCGATGGGCAGACCGTTCCTACTTGCAGTCAGAGAACCAGGCTGAATGGAGCTATGCCAATGGTGACAATTTTCCAAACAGCTGACCATTAACGAAATCGGTTTCCAAAAGCTCTGCTCCAAAGAGGCTGAGACATGCCCCTGGCCTAGCTGAGGCTGGAGTAGGGAAACATCAAGCCACGTACACCAGGGCTCTTTCTTTGCCTGTATTCAGACAACCAAATACGCGAGCAGCTTTGCATGCTCACGGACCGTAGAGAACATCAAGGCACGTACAAGACAGGCGGTCTCTTCACAGTTGGCTTCATAACCTCGTGGAGTTCTTCAGGGAAAACTGGCATCATTTCAGAAGCAGAAAATTGTTCACAGTGTAATGTGGCACCTACTTTTTGAGCTCTGTTTATCCCCTGCCAGCTCAGTACAGACTGTGCATCGCCACTGGCTGTTTCACCACTTGGAGCAGATAATCACCAGCTTCAAAATAGCCCTGACTTACCAGAGAGGATTCAGAAATAGGCTCTTTTGGCAAGGTTTGCTACAAAGGAACGGCTCCTGCCAAAACAAGCATCTCCCCCTACCCCCCAGCATGAAAAGCAGAACAAAAAAATCTTTACTGAAGACAGACTTTTCCTACAGCAAGACCGACCTTTTAATCTGTAATTGATGGGCTAACGAGAAAGGTTGGAGAGAATGCCGCTGCACTGAGAGGGTTCCACAGCATCCTCATAAACTTCACCGAGGATATTGATCGCGCTGCTATAGGAAGCCCTGGTGGAGACACATCGTTAGACCCCAGCTGATGCTCTTTTTCATAAAGCTATATACATCCGCGAGAAATTGTTATTGATAGACGTTTTAGCAAGGTAATGGTGTTTTCGGAACTGCACAACCACAGAGGACAGCCAGAATCTGAGCGATCGCTGGTCAGGGCTGAACAGGAAAAACACCAAACTGTTGCTGTTGGCCATCTGCTGCTCATATTCATGACTAAAACCCAACAAGGAATAAAGCGAATAAACATGTCAACCTGGGAATCAGCATGATTTTTTTTCTCCCCTTGTCACAAACCAATCTGTGCAGAAGGGGAAGCATTTTAGTGCTTTACATTGCCGTGCAAGTACAAAGTTTCTGAGTTGCCCTTGAATTGGAAAAGTAGATATTTTTCTGGGTGAAGCCCAGTGCTGTTTCATATAACCAACCGTCCTTGACAACTTGAATGGTCACAAGTCATCCACAGGTTACATTCGCTGTTATCATAATTTGAACCAACAACATTCAGGTTCCTTATTTTAAACTGGGGTAGGGCGAAGACGTCAAGAAAGCTTTTTCCCTTCCTTCCACCTTGCATACCACACCACGCAGCGAGCAGGAATGGGACTGTCATCAGACTAGGTCTTACCACACCCCAGTGACTGGTCCAGCCACTGGTTTTGCAGGTCCTCAACGGTAAAATCTTCTCTGCAGGAGGGAAGCAACAGCCCCTCCAAGGACCCTGAACAGTATTAAAGATCATCTCTTATGCAGACTATATACAGGCAAGTCAAGCTTTAACAGGCCCTTTTACAAATGAGACATTAAGAGGAAAAAAAAAAAAAAAAGCGTTAACAACAAGCTTCAAAGACCACGCTTGTTTGGGGAAGAGGATTGGTTTTGTGGAGAACCTCATGTTTTGCAGCCTGTGACAGCACAGCATTGTTGAGAGGGGATCTAGAGGTCGTGTTGTGGTCTTTCTTGGGTACTTTTGGGTGGCCCTCTGAGTTGTGACACCCCGCATCACAGCCTTTGGTCTGTGCCTTACCATGCAGTCGCCAGCTGGAGAGTTGATCCTATCCTTATCTCGCCCACTGTTCACCTGTTATATCTTACCAAAAGGTATTCGGGGGACAACAGGCTGACTTTGCATTCAGACCTCTAATTCCATAGCAACTTCTGCTGCAGCATGTGACCAATTTTAGAATTTTTAAAACAAATCCCACTCTTTTAGCTTAAGAAAAGCAGTGGTTTGCATTTTCCTTTACCTGCAGGACCTATAACATCTAAGATGCTCAACTGAAATCGGGGCAAAGGCAAAAGTCAACGAAGCGCCACCTAACAGGTCAAAAGACAGTAAAGAAATAAAAGCCATACCCATTTTCATGCAATTTGTGACTTCACTTGAAATTTCTCAGCACTTGGCATCCCTCCCATTCCCTGCCTCATTTTAAGACAATCTGTGCTCGCGGTTTTTCATCGTCAAGAACATTTGTCTTCCTCTATCATCTTGATGCCGTAAATATTTACGCTTGCAATTAAATACTTCAGTGGGACTGATTTCCAAGCTTTAAGTTAAATACCCAAATTTACCTAGGCTTCTTGGATCATTTTATGTAAACAGACGATGGAAGAAATATGACTTTCTCCCCTCTTAGGCTGAGCACATTCTACTGCGACACCAGAGGACTGCGTAAGCCAAATACTCACGTCAGTGCAAAAATGCACAGATACATCAATTGCCACTACCTCCCACTACCTACATCCAAGGCACACTCACATCCAAGTATTGATTTCCAGAATTTCTCCAAGGAATGCCAAAAATAATAAACAAAAAATAAATCAAAAGCAAAAGCCTCTTTCCATTATGTATTAAATATCCTTCCATGAAGTTAGAACAAATAGGAGATGTATATAGAGTGCAATGGAGACATAAATCTAGTGTCGTAGTAATCGATTTCTGCCTTGTTCTTTTATTTCCAGTAAATAATGATCTTCAGATCTTTCATGGTGGCACTACTGTAAAGTCTGCTAAGGGAACACAGGCAGTGTTTCATCTTTGATATAGCCAACAATATCACCACTCTAAAATCATTACACTCACTTATTTCCTGTAGCACACTGGTAACAACATTTAGCAGGATCAAAGGAAATTTACAGAGGGTATCCCCTCCACTAACCTCCATCCAATCATGTATATGATCAATAACGCATTTTGTATTGTTCAGCGGCGTGCAGAAGGTACAGATTCCTGCACAAAATGAGGCAGCCGTGCATTTCTAGTCAGTCTTCAGTCCTCTAAAGAACACTCCTGGAAAGTATAAGCAGCAGTCATGCCTGGTTAGATCAATTATATTCAGAGATGCTTCTCGTATGTAAATTAAAAGCAGGTTTCCACAAAAATATGCACAACCACTTGTTGCTAGTGTTGTACAAAACCTTAGTGTCCTTTTTGGCATTCAGTCTTGAAGCAGGTTTTTCAATTTAGACCAAACAAAGGTATCAAGTTGTAAACTCCAAATGAATTAAATAGCAACCAAGGGATACTCCTTATAGCCTTCAAAAAAAACCAACCCCAAAACCAACAAACCCACAACAAAAAAAACCCCACCAGCATAATAAGAAGGAATCTCAGAGTACCAGAAAGAAAAATTAAATTACTTTGAAGTCAGTATTGTAACCACCATGCTTTCCAATAGATGATTAATATACACATTTCTTGACTTTGCAATTGATAGCAAAACATCAACCCCAGAAACCAAGAAGTTAATACAGCTAAGTCAAAAGCAAAATCCTCAGCTATTTGCCTGTGATCCCATGGAATACAATCCAGGATAGCTGCTCAACATTGTAGGCACCATAAAGAACAGGTGAATCCACCTCTTCTAGCTTGACATGGCAAAAAAAGAAACGTTCCTATTTAAGCCAGCCCACTTTGACGGTCCGTGCCGAGAACAAGACAAGGCAAGGGTTTTAGGTGGAATAATATCTTTCATTAGACTAACTGATGCAGTTGAGAGAAAAATATTAGACTTTAATACACTCATCCGTATCTCAGATTTCAATTGGGCAAGGAAAAGCCACCTTCTCCCCATCACTGTTATTTTTCCCACTTAGAGCTGTTGATTGATTAAAGATACTATTTCAAGTTACAAAACTCATTCAGTCAGATCTGGAAAAGTACCCAGGGGATTACAGTGTCAGCATCCAGCTCCGGAGAGTGAATCTTTAGCTGAACCTACCCCCTAAATAGGGGCTACACACGATACTTGCCTAATTCACCAATATTCTACTGCTGCCGTTTTGCCTTTGTCATTTTCAGCATTAAGCATCAAAAGAAAATGGAAATAGCTTAGTTTAAAAAACGAACCAACCCACACACCAAGGAGCCAATAGCTTTTCACACGCAGGAGGCTAGCTTCACTGCCGTGCAGTAGGCTGTTCCAGCGGTACTGTTACCACAGACATAATCCATTCCCTGGTACAACTAAAGACACGCAGACACGTGTAAAGCCGCCTTCGAACACAAAGCACTAGAGAGGAGCCGAGCTGTGACCGCCGAGTCGCCCACCTGAAGCCTCACTCACATTCTCCCACCCGTTCCGTTTGACGCGCTGTGAGCTTGGTTCCAGGGCAATTTCTCAAAGCAGCCCGCCGTTTTACACTCGCGCACTTTCACAGAAGAGAAGCATGCCCTTTTCTTCAATTTCTTTGGCTGTGGCAGGACAAAATGACTCTGGCGACAGGTCAATTTGTTCCTCCAATTGTTTGCAAGTGTAGGGGGCAGCAACTGGTGGCCATGCACACCCTGAGAAGTCCCACATTAAGAGAAAACAGCTGTCCTCTATTAGATGGGTATTGTAGTGATGAGACCATTAAAAACCTCGGAGTTCCACGTTAGCTCATCATTCCTTTGACAATAACTGTCACAAACAGAATTTCTATATGGATTTTGGAGGTTTATTCTGAAACAAAGGAGACCTCAAGATCCTTAGCCATCCTGAGCTAAAAGGATTTAAGCGTTTAATCTGAAAGAGATGTTCCCAAGTTCCAGGCTAAAACAGTTTATAAAGGTCATAAAAAAGTAACTTATCTTGCTGACTGAAGCTTTTTTAATGCACTCCAAGTTACAAAGGAATCACAGCTGGAGCCTGTAGGCCAATGGTATACTATATTTTTCTCCCATTAGCAAGGACAGCAAATATCTACGTTTGGATTTTACCACAGCAATTGTCTCCTGTTCATTAGTCTTCGTGACTGAATATAAGAGCACAGAGCTAGCAGGGTAGGTATATTTTGTGCTTGTTTCACTGAATAACCTTGCAGTTGTTTTCCACATGAATTTAATAAGAAAACTGCTGAGGCAAAAATCATTACGGAGCCCGAGCCAAGTTCTTTCTAAGCTCTAAAAGCCAGGACTTTCTGATTCAATGCTAAAGACCACTTTAAAGACCACAGACGCTAAAGACCCCTTTAAAAAGCTGGAAGGACAGTACTCTCTGTCTGCAAGAAGAAACGTGGTTCCAGGGGATGCAATTCAGCCAGCTGCACCAGCACATGGACTTGCATGGATTGATTAGATCCTGCATGGTGAAGCTGATGGGAGGGTTTGGGTTTTTTTAAATTGATCTTACTTTTTTTGAGGTTCAAGATTCCCAACTTAAAGCAAACTTACTTGAGATGACGTTCCTAAACTACATCGTCATTCACATGAGAAAATTTGAAAGCAAGTCAGGCCTTCCACGGATGTTATTAAGGTTGTTCTTTGAAGTAAATTGGATTCTCCCCATTTGTATTAAGAACGAGATCCTTTGCTACTTTATGATATTACATTACTAGGTAGAGTGGATAAAAACAGAGGGTTTTTTCTACATTAACTTTTTAAAATGAAATTTTGCCCCACCCTGCAACATTATTTATTATGTATTCAATCCAGACAAGGGTCACCGTTCGCATCCTCCCTTCATCACAATGATGACAACAGAAATCTGACGTGGTCCTGATTTCCAAGTGCACTACAAAATCCTACATCGAGCTTTGATTTCTTCAAAACAAAAATCTTTAATCTCCATTGAGGAACAGTTGTCTTGTTGGCCCTGACAGAAGGCTGCCAACTCTTCTTCATCTTCAACCAGATGACCTCTCCTCAAAGTGCAGATGCCAAACTCTTGCCTTTTAAAACAGTAGCAAAAACGCAGCAGAGAAGAGAGGTGTGAGCTAAGAGCAGGAGCCTGGAAAGGTATACACATGGCCAGCTTATGAAAGAATTTCAAAGCATTTGATGAAGTTGATTTTCCAATATGACCATTCCTGTGGTTACACGCTCCCAGTTATCAAAACAGTCGTGTCCTTTGTACAAGTCAAAATTTGCAGCACGCTCATAATTGCATACAAGACTACCAAAACAGGTAGATCTGTCAATCTCTGGAAGTGCATTACAGACCTGGATATGTTCCTGTATCACAGTTATTAACTAGATGACATGTTTAAAAAATCCCAAAGCAACTAAAGTTTTATTTACTGTTAAGTGGTTCTGTAAGCCATAAAGTTGTGCATGTTTCCCAACAATATTTCCTATAAAATAAAGAACCACACTTTTTTTGATAAGCTTACAAAGCCTTTTAAGGTGACCGCTTGATCTCAACGGGGAGCTAGATGATCTTTATTAAAGCATGACCATACTCTATTGAGCCAGATGTTAGGCTAAACCTGTGTCAAACAGCAGCCAGCTGTTTGAAGGGGAAGGGGTTAAAAACAGGATGACTACGTGCCATATTGGGACTACAAATGGACTACAAACAGACAGTTTCCAAGCAATACATCCTTCCTAGTGCTAGAGCAATGAATTTTTTTCAACAACAAAAGAGTGAGCAGTGCCTAGACCCAACTCTGCTGTATCTAAGTCCTCCCCAAAAGAGCCCTTGAAAAATTTGACAGGACATTTCCAGCATGCTTTGAGTCTACCTGAAAGGCACTCATGGACAGATAGAAAACTTAAAATATCGGTCTCCATAGAGACTGACAGTCTGTTTCTCTCTTTAGCTACACAAAAAGCACTTTGGGACCCCAACCCAAAATGCTGAAGCCCTATTAAGTGTGGCATGACACAAAGTCATCATCCAAAGAAGCGTACGCCTAGTTAACAGATCAGATGTGACAAAATGATTACCTGCCTATTTCACACACGGACATAACTATGTAGGAAGTTCCCGAAAAGATTTACAGAAGGTCTGCGGCAGACCTACAAACTCAGTTGCCTTTCATGGTGAAGCAGTCCAGTGCCCTTCCCGAAAGATCCCCCATCCTAACCTTGCAGCCATGACAGCTAGGCCAAAATAAGCACAGATTTTCATCAGTCTAAGCAGATCAACTTGAAAGAGTTCAAGGAAGCCAGTATAGCACACCTCTTTCTGCCAGGCCAGAGACACGAAGGCAGTTCACTACACACTATTATCATACCAATGCCACACTCAATTCTATAATAAGGTGACAGATGATCACCAAGCTTTTACTTTGGTTAGCACTGATTGTACAGCTGTAGCAAGAAAAACATCTCCCTAATCAAAACCAAACCCCATTGCAACGTAACCTTCTCACCGATATGAAGCAACAGAGCTGCCCTTATTTTCCACAAGTCCTGGCACTTGCGATCTCAAACCTTTTCATATCATGAATCATCTATTAGTCCAAAGATTAACCTATGCCCTCATCTTATTCCTCATTGCTCAGATCACATCCCTCTTGCAGATGCAATCTCTGCCAACTACAGCAACTACTTCAGTAAGCTAAGAACTTGAGGTTAAAATACCTGTAAAAAAACCACTGAAGACAAAGAGAATAAGCACCTGGTATCATCCACCTGCTTGAGAACGTTCCAAGTTCCATCATAGATTATGTCAATCAAAACAGCAAGTTGCCAAGGCTCCAATTCGGCAAAGCACTTCAGCAAGTGTGTAACTTAAAATACACAATTAAAAGCATTCCAATCCATCAAAACACTTAACTTGTACTTAATACAGGAAAATGAGTATGTCCTATCGACTTCCATAAACATCCGTAGAGGATAATTAAATAAAAGTGAGTTGCTGTATCAAGGTCATACTGTGGAAGCCCTGTCCTTTTAGAATGTTTTCAGTACATTTCACAGCGAAAATGCTAACCGAAGGAAAATGTAGGTGGTTAACAGTAGCGCTACGTTACGCCTGTAGAGTAACTGCCCAATGAAGGGCTTTGGAAACCGTGAGTCAAATGCGTAACTGCCCACGCGGCAGCAGGAAAACATCACGCGCTCCATTGTATTATCCATCGTACAAACCGGGAGAAATAAGGCAAAACGCTTCAAGTGATTTGGAAATTCGCTCTTCAGTGCATTAGCAAGTCTGAAAAGCCTGTTGCCATTTTATAATGCTAGGTACGTGCCATACTCCGGGTTGGATCTTATTTTTTTCTTATTCGACTGTTAATGTCCTAGGCTAATAAAATTATTTTTGTGCTTCTTTAAGTAATAATCATACACTGCATTTACCCATAACTCAGTTTAACAGTCCTTATGTCAAAGAAAACAGACTTTGAAGTCAGTATGGGGGTGACAGTCCTCACAAGCGTCCTAAGCGTTTTACCATAAAAGTAAGTATTGTTTAAGCACTGAAAGCAGGTATGCTCACGGATGCTCAGCATTTGATAGTTATAGTTCCCAACAGCACTCTAAAAGCTCCTAGGAATCCAGCATCTTCTAAAACACCCAGATGGCCGTAAATACACTTTGTCACTGGTGAGTCTAAGTCGCTCCCCCCCAAAGAGAGCTCTTCGTCTTTACAAGGGATTTCACCAGGGATAATTGATAATAGATTTCAGGCCTCCTAGTGAGATCTGGCCTTATGCTTCCCTCCTCAACACTTACCGTGGCACTCATGTTCGGCTTTGCCAGTTCTTCCCAGCAGATAGACCGTCAACAGTGTGCTTTATCCAGCACTCCATTTTCAGATGGAAAGGTGAGATCTATACGAACAAACTAACTAGGTATTTCTTTTTGTGAAAGGTCCTACAAAGAACAAGCTGATACCAGTCACAGAACAAGAGCTCTAACACCGTAAGGAAAGATGATCATTTAGCACCATAATGGCACAAGAAAAGGGGATTCGAAATACATGAGATGTATCGCATGAGATATATGGGGTTGGGAGGAGTTTGAGTCCCCAAGGTTTCCAGAGCGAATTCTGACCGGAGCTGAGCATCCAGACCTTACGTTAGCCTGTCTGGGACAGAAAAAGAATTTTACTCCCCTGTTGCCTTTAACCATCCACAAATCTTTCATGTCACTAATAACCACAGTGGTTGTACTCCCATTCGGATACCTTTGAACCCTAGCTGGTATACAAGCAAGGAAGGACTGCTTTATCTCCCCGGTTAGCATCAGAAATCCCAATCTTCCCTTAACAAGTTGGCATCAGCTGTATATCCTCTGCCTAAAATATTACACCTACACTGCATAACAGGTAACACGCACGGCATTACCACAGCCATCGCACAGTGCCTTCCTTCAACAGTACAGGGGAGAAGAGAGCAATGAATACTGCTAGAAATCGTATAACAAGAGAGACATGTACAGGAAGGTAAAAAAGGGGCGTTTTTTCACAGATAAGCAGAAAAAAAGCTTCTGAATGTATTTTAAGTTCAGATGTACAGACTCCTAAGATCTGAGATCAAGTTATAAAACCTCTACGCAAAGATCAACAGGGCAAGTTATAATATGAATTTAAACCAGTTTGTAGCAGTCAGAAGGGCCCTTAATTCATGGGATGCACAAAAAGGCCATTTTTGGCCCAGCATAAAGCTGACAAGCTTGTAATTAGGCGAGACACTAGTCCTTGCCTTATTTTTCCTTCTTTAAAATGGGCATTTGCCTTTTCCACCATCAGGGGCCTCCCTTAATCACTATAATCTTTCCAACATTTTAGACAGTAACTGCAGTGACATCAACCAGCTCCCTCAGCACCCACAGGCACATCCTATCCTATCCTATCCTATCCTATCCTATCCTATCCTATCCTATCCTATCCCCTCCCGGAAGCTTGTCTACATCCAGTTAATAGCTCATTATACAATTCTCTAAAGCAGGTAATCTCTTTCTTCCTAAACCAGCCCTGCAGCCCAACCTTGCCAGCAAAGACTATGCCAAGACAGCGTCAAGACACCCCGGCCTTTTCTGTACCCTTCTTTGCTTCTCGCCCACCCCATTCAGCTGGGAGACCATGCTTTTCTTGCTGTTTCTTCTTCCTTCACATCCCACACCAGTTTAAAATCAACTGAATTTTACCATTCCTAGTTTTATCCGAATTACGATTTTAGCCTAGTTATCCATTCCCAATGTTACGGATGATGCTTCTATACATTTCAGTAGCTAGTCCCTACTTCTATCTCCCACGTGTGGATTTTTTCTTTTTTTTTTTTTTTATTTCAGCTCAGACAGGATCTCCCCGTTGCATCCACCTGGCTGGCCACCTTCCTTTCTAGCACAAGCAGGACCCAAGCTGACTGTGCTTCGAGAAGACTGGCATTGAAGGTCAGATAGTTTTCCCAAGACTCATTTGCTCTACAGAACAGCCTCCCATGGGATGCTGCCAAGCAGATCCTTGGAAAGCCAATGCTTACTCTCTTGCAATCAGAGCTTCATCCAGCTGTTAGCCTGCCTCGCTACCCTTTGGATCTTAAACTCCACAATTCTATGATTCTATGAACTCATGTCACTGCAGCCAACACTGCCACTGACTACCACAGCCCCAACCAGATCTTGGTTATTGGCAAGCAGATTGAGCAGACGACCTTCCTTTATTGAAGAACAATTGAAAAAAGTTCAGGTTTGGTTTCTTGGTAGTTTGTGATTGATCCAATCTGCTTGTTTGGAAACAAAGGTAAAACTCCTTTGTTTTACGTTTTTACTGGAACAGCCTGCCCAGGGAGGTGGTTGAGTCACCATCCCTAGAGGTGTTTAAGAAACGTCTGGATGTGGCACTTCAGGGCATGCTCTAGTGGCAGAGTCTGTAGGTCGTTTGTTTGGACTCGATGATCTTAAAGGTCCTTTCCAACCATGAAAAAAAAAAACCAAACCCAAAAACTAAAGGTAAATCTTAAACTAAAGATTAAGTTGCTAAGAATTATATACCTACTGTTAAAACAGAAATTATATTAGTAATCCAGTATTATGTTTTAACACCGTGATAAGTTTTTGTCTAAGGTAAGATTACCGCAGAAGTGAGTAAATGCAAGAAAGCCTAACTGCTGAAGCTAAAGGGAAGTAGGTTTAGTAAGTTATGACACATGCTACCACTTACTCTACTACCTACAGTCTGGAGGGGAAGGCATCGTTCAGTTGGAACTGAGACTGAAAACAGATCACCAATGGAATCGTAGATTTTCTTTTTTATCATAGGAGCTATTGCTTGCGCTCTCAGTATCATAACCTAGAGTCCTGCAACTCTAGGAGGCAGATCCTTGCCAAGTACAAACTAGTACCCACGCAATGAATTCCCGTAGGGTACCCCCAGGCTGCATCTGCTAAGAAAAACGATGAGCTCCTAGACTTAACTGAAGTTGGGGGGGGGACGGGGAAAGGTGAGTGCGTGAGACTCTGACTTATTTAGGCACATGAAGAAACCCCATCCCAACGCACTTGTACCGTGAAAACGCTTTATTCGTTATAACAGAAACTCAGCTTCTCACCGACAAACTTCAGGCTCACAAAGCAATCAAAATTTCAGCAGAGTTTGTGAGGAGCGCTATTTACAATTCACAGGACTACAACAACCGCCACGATGAAGGACTTCAGAACATCCATCTGTACCAAACATATGGCAGCGCGGTACCTAACAGCCTGGCTCCACGAGCAAGCCCTGCCGAGGGATTTCTATTGTGTTGAACACAAATGCATTTGCATGTTGAAGCAGAATGTATCTATTGCCTTCTAGTCCCTTAACTTTGCCGACCTAGTCCAGGCTCTGAATACTCACACGGAAGGTGGCCTGTTTTCCAAAAGGGTACAGAGCTACCTAATCTTTTTCTTCCCGTTTGCATTTTTATTCCATGATCATCTTTGCTTTGCCTTCTCTCATTACCCCTCTACCCGGCTAGCCTCCCTGCTTCTCTAAGAGGAAACTAAAAACCTCCAACAATTCTATCTCAGCTCCTCGCAGACAGTGTATAAATAGCACTGGTGTATACTGGTTTGCCAAAATACAAGAAGGTCAGAAAAAACATTTTCTTTTGAGATGAAAAAAAGGAGGCAAAACCTAAGAATTTTAATAACAGCCTTGACATGAGAGCAACATAATACCAGCCTGAATTACACTTGGTACCAGACTCTCATTGGAAACCCTAGATTGCTTTGTGCCTGTCCCTGACATAATATTCAAGACTGGGTTTATATTTGCACAGAATGGGGCTGTTCACTAGAGTCCATGCAAATCAAACACTTGATTTATGCATCATTCCACTGGAGGGTGTAACATTAAATTTAATTTTGTAAGAAAAGCCTGAAGTGCCTCTACGCCTGGGGCTGACATTGTGAACTAGGGAGAAAGGTGCACAAGAATTCATTACTGTTTCCAATATGCGAAATGCAGCATTTGAATGAAACATTTGTCTCTTGTCAAAAGGGAGTAATGTCTGTTCTTTGTAAAAAATATTTCTCCCCCCACTTTGATTTTATCGCCAATTCAGCATATTGAGGTTACAAGCGTAGTTTAGATTTGTGATGATGGTGGGATGAATTACACAGTGAAATGGAGAGACGTTGGCTGAGTTGCAGCACAGCTACAGAGTATAGGTGTTGGTGGGTCAAGTTGAATGCCTCCTGGTAGCAGCACTTCATTGGAACAATTAAGAACAGTGCTGTTCTTTCTGAGCTTATCCACCGGTTTCACAGAAAATTCTTCTATTGGCTCGACAGACCATTTTCAGTTACCTACACCTACTTCCACCATTTAGTTCGGAGAACAAGCTTGAAAATACCAGGACAAAGTTTTCCAAACTTCACGCCAACGCATATTCAAGTTAAACTTCTCAAATGCTGCCGAAGGGTTTCCGCTCTTGTCTCTCAGCCTAGGCAGCATCAGATGAGCTTCAGCGAGAGTAAGGCTTTCCACTTAAGCACCCCTTTTCAGCTGCAGATCATTAAACAGTCCCCCCAGAACCTTTCCACGTTTCAGATCTGGGTAGAACACAACACAGAGTTGAAGAGACAAAGGTCAAAAAGCAGGGCAAGAACTAACCGCAGGCAGGATGAAAGTTCATCCTGTGCTGTGGCGCTCTCGGGTGCCGCTCCCATCAACACGAGAACAACAGTGATCCTTCCTTTCAACCCCCGTTCTCCGTTATTTCCTCCCCCCGCTGCCCTCCAGCAAGCTTACACAACCCAGGCTGAGAGCAGAAATTCCGCTTCGACCGTAGCGCCAGAAAACCTGAATTCAAGCATCCCGTCGGCATTGTTACTCCTCTAGTAGAAATAATTGCTCGCGCCACGGTTGCCTAATTCACCGTGCCAGCTGAATGACTTCTCATAAGACTTTTTATATAGTCTATATCAAATCGGCCTAGGCAAAGCCACAGAGCCATTTAGAGTCATCTGGTCCAAACCAGAAGCGAAAGGCAATGGTACAAGGTTAAGTTAAGCAAGTTCCCTTTGCCCGTACTGAACAGTGATGGAATTTAGTTGTATTTGAATGAAGATTTACACCATAACGCCATTTTATTTGATTTGCACACTCTGCTAAACTCAACATCCAGAAAGATCATCCCTCGTTGCCTGTTCCTAAGCCCCACCTGCTATCTTACAGCCGTAAGCAGGTGCACATGAGAAAGTGAGGCATCTGCTGGAACATATTCGAGTATAATGTCGTCTTCACCTTATTTTCCTGAAGCAAGCCGTAAAGTTATGTATAGAAATACCTTTTAAAATTCCTGTTATGTGTCACAGTTCAGTAAAATTTAATATTTGCAAAATGTTTTGAAAAGCCTACACAGTTTTGAAGCTTTTTTTTTTTTTTCCCCCCATTGTGTTTTGGTATTCTGTTTGAGTAAGGGCCTTTGTACTCTGGGGTTGACCACGGAGAATTTTCTGATTGCGCAGTTCAGCTAACAAACCCAAGCCCCTCCACCTACACACGCAGCCCTACAGCCATGACACTCCTGCCCATTCTGTCCTGCAAAATCACGCTTTCAAGGTCACTCCGGAGCATTCGTGTCCCATGAGGCCAAGCTTCTGCATAAGTTGTTCAGCTTGCCAAACCTTGATAGACTCTTGATCTGAAATCTTGAAGCTATTTTCTTTGTTCAGCTAATGAACAGTATGGTGATGAATACACATAAGGCAAAATTGATCCACTTAATTCATCATTTGTACATATGTATGGATTTAAGCCCTTTTAAATGGATTCTGGGATTAAACACCTATACCTACGTTCACAAGCTGTTCAAAAATACCTAAGGGCACTGTGGTACGTTTTATCCCTTAATTTCTGAAATTAAAAGATTGACCCTATGTTTAGCATTTACTGCTTTTTAAAAACAAGATGCATTTTGCTGGCTTGTTAATTAGTGCCCATGCAAAGCTTTACTCCAGCTGTATGGCCCTGTTTCCTGGGTAGCTGCAGGGAACAGGTCCCCAGAAGCTGCGCCCAACCTTGTTGTAAGAACAAAAAAGCTGTTGCTCTGCAACAAACTTTGTTCAAGAAGAACCAAAAAAAAAAAAAAAAGGCAGAAAATCAAAACCTCAACCCTGAACTTTAGAAGCCAGGCAAGAACATGTTAGCTACAAACACAAGTCGAAATATTGAAAAAGGAAGAGTAGAATGGCAACCACTGGGGTGCAAGTTTCAATCCTAGCTTTGCGTATCATTAATAGAAACACAGAATGGTAGGGGTTGGAAGGGGCCTTAGTCCAACCCCCCTGCCAAAGCAGGTTCACCTAGACCAGGCTGGACAGGAACGCATCCAGGTGGGTTTTGAATATCCCCAGAGGAGGAGACTCCACCACCTCTCTGGGCAGCCTGTGCCAGTGCTCTGCCACCCTTCAAAGTAAAGAAGTTTTTCCTCATGTTGAGGTGGAACTTCCCGTGTTCCAGTTTGTGTCCATTGACCCTTGTCCTGTCACCGGGCACCACTGAGAAGAGTTTGACACCATCCTCTTGACACCCGCCCTTTAGATATTTATAAGTGTTGATAAGACGCCCTCTCAGTCTTCTCTTCTCCATGCTAAACAGACCCAGGTCTCTCAGCCTTTACTTATAAGAGCGGTGCTCCAGTCCCCTGATCATCTTTGTAGCCCTCTGCTGGACTCTTTCCAGTAGTTCCTTGTCCTTCTTGAACTGGGGGGCCCAGAACTGGACACAGCACTCCAGGTGCAGCCTCCCCAGGGCAGAGCAGAGGGGGAGGATGACCTCCCTCGACCTGCTGGCCATGCTCTTCTTGATACACCCCAGGATGCCATTGGCCTTCTTGGCCACAAGGGCACATTGCTGGCTCATGGTCAACTTGTCCACCAGGACTCCCAGGTCTCTTTCCACTGAGCTGCTCTCCAGCAGGTCAGCCCCCAACCTGTACTGGTGTGGGGGCGTTATTCCTTCCTAGGTGCAGGACTCCACGCTTGCCCTTGTTGAATTTCATAAGATTTCTTACCACCCAACTTTCAAGCCTGTCTAGGTCTCACTGGATGGCAGCACAGCCTTCTGCTGTGTCAGCCACTCCTCCCAGTTTTGTATCATCAGCAAACTTGCTGTGCCCTCATCCAGGTCATTGATGAATGTATTGAACAAGACCGGACCCAGTACTGACCCCTGGGGAGCACCACTAGTTACAGGCCTCCAACTGGACTCTGCACCACTGATCACAACCCCCTGGGCTCTGCCATTTAGCCAGTTCTCAACCCACCTCACTGTCCACTCATCTAACCCACACTTCCTAAACTTACCTATGAGGATGTTGTGGGATACAGCATCAAAAACCTTGCTGAAGTCAAGGTAGACAACATCCACTGCTCTTCCCCCATCCACCCAGCCAGTCATGCCATCGTAGAAGGCTATCAGACTGGTCAAGCATGTTTCCCCTTGGCGAATCCATGCTGACGGCTCCCAATGACCTTTTCTTCTAGATGCTTAGAGATGACATCCAGGATGAGCTGTTCCATCACCTTTCCAGGGAGGGAGGTGAGGCTGACCAGCCTGTAGTTTCCTGGATCCTCCTTCTTGCCCTTTTTGAAGACTGGTGTGATGTTGGCTTTCCTCCAGTCCTCAGGCACTTCTCCTGTTCTCCATGACTTTTCAAAGATGATGGAGAGCAACTTCGCAATAACATCTGCCAGTTCCCTCAGCACTCACGGGTGCATCCCATCAGGGCCCATGGATTTGTGGGTGTCAAGTTTACTTAAACGATCTCTAACCTGATCCTCCTCAATTGAGGGAGAGTCTTCCTTACTCCAGGCTCTCTCTCCTACCTCCAGGGTCTGAGGTTCCTGAGGGCTGGCCTTAGGAGTAAAGACTGAAGCAAAGGCGGCGTTCTCCATCACCAGGGCATCTACCTCATTCAGCAGCGGGCCCACGTTTTCCCTAGTCTTCTTTTTACTGCTGATCTACTTGAAGAAGCCCTTCTTATTGTCCTTGATATCCCTCGCCAGGTTTAATTCCAAGCAGGCCTTAACCTTCCTAGTTGCATCCCTGCATACTCTGACAGCACCCCTATACTTCTCCCAAGTGGCCAGTCCTTTTTTCCACATTCTATAAATTTCCTTCTTCCATCTGAGTTTATCCAGAAGCTCCCTGTTCATCCATGCAGGTGCCTCCTTTGCCTGATTTCTTGCTCCTAGGGATGCGCTGATCTTGAGCTTGGAGGAAGTGGTGCTTAAATATTTACCAGCTCTCTTGCACCCCCCTTCCTTCTAGAGCATTAGCCCGTGGGATTCCTCGAAGTAGGTCTTCGAAGAGGCCAAAGTCAGCACTCCTGAAGTTCAGGGCCGTAATTCTACTTTTTGCCCTGCTTCTTCCACGCACGCAGGCTCCTGACCTCCACTATCGCACGGTCACTGCAGCCAAGGCTACCCCCGACCTTCACATCCCCAACCAGACCTTTGTCAGTACAAGGTCCCACAGAACTGACTGTCTTTACAACAGTCCCCAATGTCATCCATTCAAGTGCCTTTTCAGTACCGCTGACCTCGCTCAGACACAGCAGTTTAAGTCAACTTTGTGCAAAGGAAGTCCCCATACTATAGGAAATATAATTCAAGAGGAAAGGCCATGCCAGGTATCTCAGCTGACCGCCTTCTGCTTAAAAGATACTGATTTCTACCAAATCGCTAGTCCCCTGGTGGTTTCCAGTTTTTTTCAGTTTATCAAATTTGGATTATTTTTCCCCCTGCTTAAATCTCCCCCTTGCAGAATTTAAATTTATCAAACTTAGCTTTTTGGGACTGCTTTTTGTTTCCCGCAACTCCGTGGAAACCGGCCAGAAACCAACCAGGTCAGTCCCAGTCAGGTTTCAGACCGAGACTCATTATATCGGTTGCCGTCTATGACGCCAAAAAATGATTTTGCAGTACGGTATAAGGCCAGGTCAGACAAACATCCCAATTACCTCGAGAGCATTAATGATTTTCAACATTTGTTACTGAAAGCGACATTAATAGATCAGAAATTGTCTTGTCTTTGTCGCTTCAGTAAACTGTTTCCCCCTGCTAACTAGTATCGTTATGAAAGAGTTTTAAAGCCATTTTCCCTTACAATCTATAGCATTACTAGTCACGCAAGGCAAATGCTTGCACACTTGCCCGTCCTCTAGGTAGCCAAATAGCTACTGTGTTAACAGCAGGTCAGCACCAACCCTTGCAGTTTGTTTCTCAACTGACGTGAGATATTCAAGCACCTGGAGGAGATGGACGTGACAGACAAGCTGGACCCACAGCAGATGATTTCAGAGTCATTATTTATATGTTCCACCAAGGCATCAGACATGACTGCTGTCTGAAGCATGCTTAATTGAAGAAAACACTTTGATTTTAAACAGCATGAGCGGAAAAAAAAAAAATGCAACCGTTTTGGTGAATTGCTACTAGAGCTATTTTCTCCCATAGTCCCACATAGTGACGTTCTCCCCTGTGACTCAGGTCTCTCTCGGTCCCCTGCTGAAAACTTTACCTGCCATGGCTCCTTCTTCCTGCCAGCGTTAAATGTCTCAGAGCCAAGAATCAACCACGACGGATCCTTCTGGCAACTCCCTCGCTACTCAGGAACGAGCAGCTGCTCAGGAATACCTTCTGAGACGTAATCTTACCAGTGTTTCAAGCAAAGTACCAAGCGCCGCGTTAACTTCACATCATCCTGGTTTCCCTAAATTCTCATGCCGATACCCAAGCATGAGTGTCACCATAATTTACGTATATATTTCACGATTATTACCAAACAAGTCCTCAGTCAATTCTTGTACTCTTCTTGGAAAGCAAATTAGCGGAGCTTTGACACCCCCCTACCCCAACAATTAAGAAGCATCCACCTCGACGCTGCTGTGTTACAACCCTTACGCTGCCGGAACAGAAAGCCAGGTCAACATCACACGATGACCATCTGACCTTTACTGCAAGTACAGAATAGATACGTCGCTTGATAAGCTCTGCTTTCTTATCTCCAGTTTTATTCTCCCTCCAGCAACAGACCAACGCTATTCCTGAGATATCTTTCATTCCTAATACAATTAAAAAAGATGTGTTTACTAACCTTAAGTATGCCAGCCAGACATTTCTCCTTGCGCCTTTCTGCTTCCGTTCCAGCTTTCTACCATCCTTATCTCCTGATTTATGTGATTTACCACCAGCTTTCCACTTTCTTCCACGTGATGTCCATGTTTTTCTAATTGCTTTCAAGGCCCCTTTCTGAGCCAGACTGGTTTTTCAATCAGAACTGTGCTCTTCCTCATCTGAAGAGCTGGGGAGGAGAGAGTTGACCGCTCAGTAAAGGGCTCTTAAACGGTTTAATAGTTTAAGGTATTTTCCTCACATGCCTTTAAAGTTTGCCACTGGGCAATGGAGTTTAGGCCCAGTAGTTCAGGTACCCGCCTCTCACACATCAGCCAAGCTCCGTCCTACCCCTAGGTAAGGACTGTAAGGAGCTGAAAGGAGAAATGCCCTCGTTACCCCAACGAGCAGTAGCACAACGAAAAAGTCTCCTGGTTCCCAGCCCAGATCGGTTCACAGTTTATATCCACGCCTTTGTGCTGACACCAGCCTCTCTCAGAAATTTACTCTCCTGATAGATTTATAGGAAACAATGATATCACCTCTGAATCCTGCCAGGCTAAGCAAGCCATGCTCTTTCAGTTCTGGGATGCTAGTCAGATCAGTTCTTTAATTATTCCCAGGTCTCTTTTTTGCGTTTGATTCACTGAGAGTTCATCTTTTTTGCACTATACCTGAACCGTACCACGTGTTCCGCGTGAGCTCTCCCAAGTGCCCAGCGCAATAGCGTCACCTCACCCCTCCACAAATTGACACCCTGGCAAGAGCAACAGTCATCTTTCCTACAGCCATCCCACGTCGGATGGCCCAGAGCCATAGAATCATAGAATCCTCATGGTTGGAAAGGACCTTGAAGATGCTATGATTCTATCATTCATTCCCTCCTTATATTCCGCCATCCACAAATCATATTTTCCTCACCTAATTATAGATGTACTTAGCATACAAGGCACTGAGTGCATTTTGTGCTGTTGTAAAGCCATCTATTTCTTTTTATTCCAATCTTCAGTAGCCTCCCTCTTCTGCCTTGTGATATCCCAGCTCTCCTGTTAACTCCCACATTTTTCCCAGCTTCAGCACAAAAAAGCGAACGTGCCGCCAAGGTCGCTGACGAAAATTTGAGCAAGAGCCACCAAAGACCAATCCTAGATGAAAAAAACCCTTAGCAACCTCCCTCTGAGCTTTATAGCCACGCTGCCTTTTCATCAGTGGCATGTAACTGCTTTTCTTGACCACCGTGCACCTCTACCCACCGCTGTGGTTGTCTGTCTTCACTAACAATTTCCCACGTGGGAAACCTGTTGTACTTCCTTTGTCTGCTCAACAGCGAGCTTGTCTTATTAAAGACAGGTGTCAGGTTAGTCTCTCACAATTTGGCATTAATAAACGTATAGCAATTTTGATCCCATTCATTCAGCTTTTTCATTCCATCTTCAACTACTTCTAGATCAACAGCTCAGACTGTTGTAATTGAGGACATCGTAATTTAAGCTGCTCACTACAAAGCAGAAAATAGAGACATTACATCTACTGCTATCCAATCATTCAGTTCTAAGGCAGAAAAATAACCAGGTCACCTTTACCTCATCAGCTACTTTCTATCAGGATAAAATCAAACGTATGATTGCCCCACCCTCAATGCACTCTCTGAGACCTATGACTCCATGTACACTTAAAAATGGCGTAAATATTTTACCACGGCATCATTATTTCACTGCATGAAATAACCAACAACCTTATTCCCACTGTAACTTCTCATAAGAACGAGGCTTTAAAGGAGCTGTTGGTTCTGTTCTTTCATGTGATTCCTGAGTCTCCTGACTATCTATATACGCCCTATAGATAAAGATAATTGTATCGTCTACTCCCTAACTAAACCCTATCTCTTAGAAGCAAGCTGGAATATTTCCTCCGTGGAGATCTTGGTAGCGCAAATATCCCCAAGAGCAGGAAAGAGGAAGCCCCGGATGCGTAATGCAAGACACCGATCTACTTATTCCTTGCAGATACTTTCAGCTGTTTAAGTCGAAAACAGATACAGGTACTCCCAAAACTATTTTAGGAATTATGCTTTTCAACGTATACGAGTGATTTAGGACTAAGAGGAATTAGCAGCAGGGTAAAATGGGATAAGGAGTAATATCAACACCTACCAAGAGAACGTAGAGGTTTGGGGTAAATTTTTAGCTTTTAATCAAAACCAAAAAATTCGGTTGCTACAAACTGAAGCGTGATAAACTCATGCTGCTGATGAACTTCACATTCTTAGCAATGAGGCCAAGCACCACTAAAACCAATTCCTTTGAAATGACAGATTGTGTTAATGTCACGTTCTTAAATAAGAGTTGGGTTGTCTTATGAAGACAAGCTGCAAATCAACAACACAATCTTGGGCTTAATGTAGGATTTATGGGTGTGCCTAAACTAGTGAAGGACCTGTACGTTCTTGTACGGCCAGAAGTCTCATTTTAGGCCCACATTTTTACTTTAGCTGTTTGGTTTGCTAAAATGCCTGATGGGCAAAAAAAGAAAGTGAGCATTTTCTGTTCTAGCTCTCTCATTTGCAACTGCCCTTTAGTGGTTATTTTTCGTAGCCGATTGAGTAGCCGTGCCAGGCTAGCAGGAAACACAGTGAACATCAAAACCCACTACGAAGAATCCTAAGACAACTGTTGGTTCCCAAGACAAGAAAGGAAGAGGGAGACGTATTAAACAAGCATAAAGTCTAAGGAGCTGGGGTTGTTCAGCCTAGAGAAAAGGACGCTCTCTACACCTATCTGAAAGAAGGCTGTAGCGAGGTGGGGGTCGGTCTCTTCTCCCCAGTAACAGGTGACAAGACAAGAGGAATCAGCCTCAAGTTGCGCCAGCGGAGGTTTAGACTGGATATTAGGAAAAGTTTTTACACAGAAAGGGTTATCAAGCATCGGAACAGGCTGCCCAGGGCAGTGGTTGAGTCACCATCCCTGGAGGTATTTAAAAGACGTGTAGAGGTAATGCTTAGCAATATGGTTTAGTGATGGTTTTTGTCAGTGTTGGGTTGATGGTTGGACTAGATGATCTGAAAGGTCCCTTCCAACCCAGGCGATTCTGTGATTAGGTAGACCATGAGTGAAAATTGACCCGTCCCCACAATTTTTATTTGTCAGAGCTTTACAAAGAGAGTGTTTCTATTTTTACTGATGAAGACAGCAGCACAGAACAGATCTGTCCAGAAGGGCAGTAGCGGTGCCAAACATATACCCCAGATCTCTCTATAGTGCTTTATTTACAAGACCACAGTAGAAAAAAAAGACGCAGACAAGCCACAGCCTGATCCACGTACACATGAGAACCTCCTGCTATATTCTGAACCAAACATTTAGTAAGTTTACCTTGCGCAGCTTTGCAGACTACGTTCAGGTTCTCTTCATCCCTCCAGGGCAATGTGTTCTTGGGCTTTTACATTCACTGTCCTCATTTTCACTTTTTCAGCAGTGGCGATGGTGACCAACTGTATCATCCAAGCATTTATCCAGTTTTGTACCATTCAGGATTTGCAAAGTAAATATGACCTCAATATATTTTATTGATTATTGCTTGGTGATTGCGTAAGCAAAGACCCTGTCTCGTACCTAAAAATGCCTACGTAATCAAGGTCAAGACTAAGTATACCATAGCCCTCTCTGCCTTATGAGAGGCATCTTTCAAGTGCCTGTCTCTCATGCAGGTTTAAGACAGATCCTTAAATTTCCATTACCAGCGTTTTCTCCCCCAACACTCCCCACCCCAAGAATTCACTGCATTTACACAGGTCAGAAATGCGTCAGACCTCATTATATGAATATTGATTTCAAGAAGGAAATCAATAGGCGCGAAGTAGCAGCATTTCCCAAATGTTTTTAAAAGGACTATAATTGAAACTTGCTCTTCAATCTTGGGCAGGGAGTGTTGATACACAAATTGCTGCTGCTGAACACCATGCCGCATTTGGAGGTTTGTGCCGCTTTTTTGGTGCTGCACTTGCTTCCTTCCTCATGAAGTCTGCCACAAGTCACGTCTCCATTTGTTAAGAAGCTGCATCCTGTGAAGAGTTCCTATCTAAGTCCCACTGACTCTCATAATTGGTAGAGGAAGAGCATTAATATTTGAAACAGTTAAATTTATTTTAACCAGGATAGCATGAAAGTATGTCAGAGACATACATTTAGTGTACTAGATAATTTCCATGTTTTAGGAACAGTAGACAATGGTAGAGTTCCCACCAGTAAATTGTAGGAGGAGGGTTGTCCAAGGCTGCATTGATCCACAGTCACAGGCAGTTCAGTCCATTCACAATCTGGGACTCAGAAGTGAGACGTCCAATAGCGGCCTCTCACATCCTGCGGCGTCTCAATGCAGTGTTGGTTTTTTGGAGGAATAGGAAAAGGGTTACGTGATTGGGTCAATTTGGGTGGAAGGGGAAAATTCCCCAAAGTCAAAGGAATCCTGTACAGCTGGAGTTTACCTGAGAGATGGGGAAGACTTAGTTTTCATTAGCTATGTTCGCAAAATGTTTATAGGGCTATTTGAGTTCTCCTTCTCTCAAGTGACAGAAAGCTCTCCTTAGTAAGGTAGGGTAGATGCAAAGCCTGGTACTTGTTTTGTATCACACTGCATGGAAATCAGATCCATAAAAAAAATAATAATAAAAAAATAATAATAATAAAAGGATCAATGAAACTATGAAACTACACTGATTTAAGTCCAGCTGCATCTCCAAAGCTTAAATATGTTGTCATCCAGAGTAGTATGGGGAAACAGACATAAAGAGTAAGATCTTCCTGAAAAGCTTTCTAGTGTGCCAACATATTACGCCGAGATAGAGGGTATCTGAAACACAACGGTCCCATTTTCATTATAAGTATTAGGATGTGACAAAAGCTAAATACCCTTTCTATACCTTGACTGACTGCAGTATAGAAACTTGTACTTCATTCTAATTTTATCACCATGCACGTGGCGTTTAGCCTGGGGTTGAGCAGAAAGAGGCAGTTAATCTCTGTGCTTCCCAGTTGGTTAAAAATGCACATAGTTTTACATATCGGAACTCTGAAACATTGCAATTCCTTAACCAATGAAGGATCACTTAGCAAAAAAGCAAGAAAAGGATGTGCGTGCTCATTAAAGCTTCCATCCCTCACTGCCCTTCACACGCAACACAATCCAGGATTTACGTGTAAGAATTTAATGAAGACAATGTCACTGAAAACACAAGCTTTTTGCAACCCAGAGCCTCCATGCTCTCTCTTCTGAGGCCATTGTATAGAAGCTGAGGGCACTAAGCATTTTGACGGATCAAGGCTCCAGCATAAACCAAAATACCAAACTCTTGTGATACTTGAATACTCTGGACGTGTTCCTCTGAGCACTAACAAACGGTGTCAAAGAAGTTAATATCGACTTTTTGAGGGACAACTCAGTAATTTTTTTTATTCATTTACTCCCTCTGTAGATCAGCATGCGGGATATTTCCCAAAGGCTTTTTCAGTATAACAAGGATGTGATATTTGAGGATTAAATTGTGACGGACCAGCATTGCTCCGGTGAAGATTAAAGTGGAAAGCATAGGTTAAAGAAAAACTGCTCCACAGGTTATTTATATTTACCATCTGCTTTGATGAGCACTGACAAGATGAGCCCTTGGGAGACGTTTTACAGATTTTCTTGTTCTAACCTATCCAACATGGTGGATCTCCCTAGAAATACCCAACACTTTCAAAGGAAAGGCTCAACATTCACACTGTCTTCAGGATAATGAGCTAAATCACTCCCGGTTTTCACACCTACAAGAGGCTGGATTGGTCAAACTCAGCCTGAATTGTATTTATCTCAATTTTGCACAGAAGCAGAGTAAGGAAGTTAAATGCCTCAAATAAATAAAATACTATGCTTTGCAGGTCCTAATATTTTGAATGACAAGCAACATTTTTTAAAGTGTGCAAGTCCCTCATGGCCCAGGAGGACCAGGCAGCAGCAAAGACTTCTGCCCAAATCTTGACTCTACGTGACAAGCAAAATGAATTAATCCCAACGGAATCCCTGTCACTCACCAGGCTGCGTATTTCCGGTATTCCACCTGCTTCATCTAAACCGTGGACATAGCTTCATTAGCTAGAGCATATTCATAAGTGAGACTATCACTTTTTCTAAGCCCAAGTCATCGGAAGCCTACGATCCCACGCTGACTTTCTGTACAAAGGCTGAACTTCCTCATTACTGCAAAATTGCTGGAAATTAAGGTGCCCTATAGGCAAAGGGTTTGAAACTTGTCCAGTAATGGAATCCAACGCAATATTAACAACTCCACTGGTCCTTTCCACTGTAAATATCCTGAAATGTTGCTGCAAACCCAGCAATTTTGTCTACTGAACTCTTACCCTTGCACCAACTTATAATGACCACACAGGCATTATGCCCATGGACCCAACTAGCAAACAATAAGAGCATTAAGCTAATTCCTTGAGATTTATGACAGACCTATCTGCCTTTTACATGCATTTTATAGGCATTTTCAATAAATTAACTAGCGGAGGCCAGCTCAGTGGCCCAGAGACAGTATCATGCATAGCCAAGTAGCAGAACTGGGTATACTGCAGGACTGGTCATCGCTCACTGAAATGATAAAGGCTGGAGCTTCAGCTGAACAACTAGCAAGAAGTGGGGCAACCACATGTCACAGGGCAGCAACATCCGCTGGGTGCTCACTGACTACATTGATAAGGCCGTGAAAGATATTTCCTTCGTTAGCAGCCTCAGGAAATAAAGGTGAGGAGCAACGCCAAGATCCTACATTAAGTAGAGTGACATTACTTCTCCAAGGAGAGCTTTGCCTGGGTGAGATTAAATGATTCAGTTTGGGGGTTTTGTTCCGGTTTTGGTCATTTCAAGGTCGGGGAGCAAAGTAATGATGACTTAATGTAAGTGATGCTAAATATTTGGTTTGTAGGAAGGAAAGACTATCGGCTTGAGTACTGCTGTAGCCTAAAGCTTTCTCCTTTTGAGTCCAACGCAAAAACTAGGATAAATCTCGAATTGTTGAGACATGAAAATTGTTCAGACATGTCCTAGGATAAATCTTGAATTGTTCAGACATGAAAATCCCAGCAAACAAAATTTTTGCCCAAGTATCTAGAGCTACAGGAATTAACCCACTTCTGTTTTGTGTTGATTTCATCTGTAATCTTGGCTATTGAACGGAGTTTGTGTCACTTCAACTTCTTAACCATAGCTATGATTTCTGCTGTTACGGGAAAGACACGTAGATTCATCACGATCTCCTAGGACAACAGGACAGCAACCTTGGGGGGAGAAAGGATGACTAGGATGAGGCTCAATGTTGAAGTCATTTAATGAAGTAATATGGTTTTCTTCACTGTGTAACAACTGTACTCTGAAATTGTCTTTACAATGGTTTGCTGCACATTACACGAACCTTCTATTTTTAGCCTTTCTGCTTTCCCTTATTCCTCCAGACTTTTTTTTTTTTTTTTTTTTTATTAAAAAATCCCCTTGCATTGGCCTCCAGAGCCTGTTTGGAGCAATATTGTGAAGCAAATGACCAGACATAATGACTTTCCAAGGTCCTTGTGATTCCTTATTAACATTCAGTTAGCATAAGTCCTGACTTTATTATTGACTACATTGAATACACAATACACTGACCTCTGCCATCTGCAACTAAATCTCTTCCTGCAGATCTATCAAAGTGATTTCATACACAGAGGAAGTAGAAGAAAACAAAGCAGTAGCTACTTATCTTTTTTTGCTCTGAGAAACTTTAACGCTCTGTGGGAAAGACTGCTTCCCCTCATGGTGTTTGCAACCACCAGCATTCTATATGTATATTGCTGCTGCTGCTGCTAAACACTGGAGCATCGTCTCAAAAATCCAGGGAAGAGAGGAAGTACAATACAAAACCCTTCACTTTTTAATTTAATCTTGGTAGAAGCAAAGTCATGACAGAGAACCCCAGCGAAACCTTGTTTTAAATACATGCCTTTAAAGTTGCTCGTGGAGACAAATGTTTAAGTTACTAAAATGTTGTAGCATCTTCAGGTACCAAGGCAGGCAGCGTGTGGGCCACAAGAAAGTGTATGAAAAGTAACGTCTATTCCACAACTATAGAGAGGAATTTTTTTCTACCTGTAATGCCCATAAATTGTTTATTCATTCCTAAAGGCAAACTGGTGCACAAAACCCCAGCACCATAAGGAGAAAACAAGGTTATCCCCGTGGTAGACTCAGGTGCAAACCACGGGAGCCCCACTTCAGCCACGTTGAAGAACGAGCCACAGGTAAGAATTTCATGCCACTAAACGCAGAAAAAAATTGCAGACTAAACAACTGAGAACTCAGACGAGACACGGGAGAGCCAGCAGTGCACACTCGGAAAGCTTGCTAGCGCAGAGCTACCGAGGGTGCTTTGTTGACAACAAGTTCCATTTTACGAGGACACAGAATTCAGCAACATTTTTGCCGGAAAGGCTAGGAAAATACAGTCTCACACTAATCTGAAGGGTTCATCCGCTATTAATCCTCTATTCTGAGCACAGGAGGCCAGAAGTCAACAAGCTCTGCTTGCTTGGTTCATGAGCAACCCCTTCCGAGACCTGCAAAATCGGGTACAGCGGTTGTCCAGTCCTCATCTCGGCTATCACCTCATCAGGTAGCTAAACCTGCCCCTTGAAGAGCTCACGTTCAAGCAAAGCCACGTCTTTGCTTCCAGGTTACATACGGAGCTCAGGAACGAGGTCCCATTCTCCTCAGTCTTCTTAGAAACTCAGAAAAAAAAAAAAAAAAAATTAAAAATCCTTTACAAATCTCCATTAACTATCCTAGAGGGGGAACTTGTATTTCATTGACTGTAGTTTATGCAAATAGGATCAGAGGAATTAACATATTGGAAGGAGCTGACATTTGTCCTGATATATTGAATCGTTAGCATGACAGAATCACTTAAGCTGGATCCACTAACATCAGGTTTCCTCTCATTATTGACCCCTGCAGAGTAGGCCTGACAAGTGGAACTGCTGCAAAGTTCATTAATAATGTGAAATAAATCAATTGTTCGGGAAATACTGAAAACGGATGACACCGAACTCAGACTTTTTGCAAATTCAGCACATATCAGTTTCCATCAAGGACACTAGTTATAACAGCGTCCTTTTCTGACCTATATTCAGGAGCTACGCTTTACTCCTAGGCAAGCTCGCAAGGATACTGGGAATGGTGCCACGACTGGAATAATGCCCTTCACTAGAAAATGAAAAGCAATATTATCTTACACACACCGACGCAGATACCTGCGGACGTTTTAGCTCACTGATTGACCCCCTCAGCGTGAATTATGGGCAGGATGCATGCTTCAGAGCCAGGCTTTGTTTTCATCCAGAAGGAGCAGGGAAATACGCCTCTTAACTGTCTGGCCAGGCTGCTTTTTCTAACACAAACGCTGCCCGAGCTAACAAAGACACTTTCTTCCTTATGACCTGCAGAGGTAGAAAGGTCCGTGCTCAAGTAAAAGTCATAAGAAACAGACATATTGAAGAGAAAACTGAAAATCAAGTTCCCTCGCTTGTGTAACTACCAGAATTTAGAGGGACAAATGCTGCGACATTCCCTATCGTCAAGTGAAAACCGCAAAGCGAGTAATTGACTTGATTAATGCTGCTTTTTGTTGCTCGCAAAATGTCCGTGAACAGATTGAGATTTTCATTAATATATTCATGGTTCAAGTTTAGTCTAGTTTGGGATAATTTTTATATTT
Source organism: Sterna hirundo (assembly GCA_009819605.1). Taxonomy (NCBI): domain Eukaryota; kingdom Metazoa; phylum Chordata; class Aves; order Charadriiformes; family Laridae; genus Sterna; species Sterna hirundo. The sequence continues at coordinate 75,992,996 of CM020441.1, forward strand.
TTTTTTTTTTTAACTGCTTCATGGAGATGTTTAATTTGTTCAGCAGACCACAAGCTGGTTGGAAACATTTGACACATGGCAATTAAAGCAAAATGCTTCTGCAAAAAGCTCTGGGTGCACGTCACACGGTGTTACTCAGCCCTGGATAAGCTGAGTTCGATGCAGGCAAAGCAGAAGAGTACAGAAAAATCTAAGTTACAGGAGATTCTGCACTAAGGTGCAGCTGAAGTACAGAATTGGGTAAGAAAATGGTAAGAACTTAACACAAGCTTGTTCCTTTCACGGCAAATGCAGACTTAGTAAAAAAACCTAATTCCTCGGAACAAGTTTAGGCCTTTTGGTGTAATTATAATGAATTCTCCCTCAATACATTTAGGGTCAGTCATTGCGTTAGTTGGTTATCCAGTGTTTTTCCCCCATACATATATGTACCTGCAAGAGTTTGAACCCAATCCTTCCGTGAAACCAAGGGGATCTTTTTGAAATTCGTTTTCCCCAACTCTTCGCAGCTTCCTTGGTCACAAAAGTGTTAGGGGAAGACAAGCTCAGACACAGCAAACTAGCGACAACAGAATTAAGTTTTGCACTGGAAGAACACTCACTGAAATTTTTGTGTAAGATTCACCCGTTGATCTTTTCAGGAGAAGAGTCAGGAACAACGATCGCACAAAGTTCGCTGGAGGGACTGAACAACTGCAAGATTTGACCACAGGTAGCCCCGAGAGAATTGCTTTTAAATTTTGTTTTACAAATTACTTGCCCTGATTATGCATGATGGCAAATTAAGGCTGCAGCCAAAACCTGCCCACCACCTGAAATTTTAGGTTTAGGACGAAACAGCATTCTTTTCCACCTTCAGAGCACCTACAGAGCTTGTAACGTGCACTGAGCCGAGCTAGTACCATTGCTCTGCACAACGTAACACACAAGCTGGGAAAAAACACCCAAAAGTGTGAAAAATATTCAGAAGTACATCTTAACATTTAGATGCGATATAAACACTTTCTTCAGAAATCCAAGTCTCAAACTGAAACGATTCAGACACCAGATAGCGTGGGCAGCGGGCTTGCACCCACTGAGGAACCAGCGTGCTGGTGACCACAGTTTCAAGACCGCACGGTGCTCTCGGGAGTCTCTGTTGGCACGATCACCCCAAAAATTATTTATTCATTTATTTTTTTTAAGAGCTGATCTTTTGCAAAGGTTAGTCCCTGAGAACTGCTGCATCAGGAAGAGGGTCGCCAGCAGGTCAAGAGACATGAATCCCCTTGACTCAGCCCCCGTGAGATGTATCTCGAGTGTAGGGTTCAGCGCTGGGCTCCCACTACAAGACAGACAGTCGCTTACCGTGTTGAGTCCAGCGAAGGCTCAGAAAGGTGACGGAGGGACTGGTCACACAAAGAAAATCTGAGAGCTGGGACTGTCCAGCCAGGGAGAAGAAAAGGGTATAAAAAGCAGGGGGAGCCAGGCTGCTCTGAGTGGTGCTCAGCAACAGGACGAGATTCAACTGGTACTAACAAAATAGAAGGAAATTGCTTTTTAAGGCAAGAAAAAAGAAGGTGGTTGAACACTGTGACACCTTGCCCAGAGTAATTGTAAAGTCTCCACCCATGCAGACAGTGAAAACCCAACTGGACGTGGCCTTGGCAAGCTGTTCTCTCCGAGCCTGCTTGGTCAGGGGTTGTAGTGGACACTTCTGGAGGTCCCTGCCAGCCTCAACCACTCTGATTTTATGTTAATACAGCTCTGCAAGGCGCCTAATAAAGTTATTATCTATCCTTTGCCATTTTTCCTTTTTACTTCTTTCACCTCCAGTATTCGTTTTTCGCTTCCTTTCTTCCTGTTCAATTTTGGGCTCCCTATCCCCCACCCTTCTTTTCTTTCCAGTCTTCCAGCTTCTCACAAATGGAAGCAGAGCTTTCAACTCTTGCAAATTAAAACTCAGCTTCTATGCGCAGTATTGTCATAGGTTGAAACAGAGCTGATTTGCTTATCCATAATGGCACACGGTTACACAAGTCTCGTAAACCTTTAGTCATATTCTCGCTCTAAACTCCCAGCATAGCAAATATTAATGTTAGGAGAATTTGTGAATGAAGATCTGAAGCCACAGCTTTACTACAGTTGACAGCAACTCGCACTATTCTAATGCAAAACTAAAAGTTGCGCATGAACGTCTACAGTTGCCTTCCATGCAAGTATAGCCAAGTACTCTCAAAACATAAATTTAAGTTTTAGTTGAAAAAAGGAGTTATTAGGAAGTGAACTGTCTTGGGCTCCAGGTCACACAAGCAGCTGATAGCAATGCAACCCAGAAGAAACCCGACTTCTGGAATCGCTACATAGAAAAAACATTTTTTCCCCCCACACTCTCCAGTTCTTTGGCATATTATCAGCACTTGAAGGAGTCTGCAAACAGGCCTAGGATCGCATCACGACCGATGATTATGCTGGTAAACTATATAGTAGAGAAAGTGTTCTTTTGTGCACAACAGTTACTGCTTTTGGTCTTTTCTTCTATAACCTCACACTTGACAAGGTTTAAATTATTGATCCCCTTATTTCTGTGCTAGCACTTTAATTTGCCGTCCCCAAAAATGATAATTATGATACTGTCATGACTGTTGCGGTCCCCATCGTGGCCTTTCAGTCAGATTCCTTCCATTGGTTCATCATTCTTTACTCTATCGATTACTTTCGGCAACATCTTTCCTCCAGCTTGCACAGACCTGATGAGGACAGGTAGAGCAAACACCGCAATGCAGAGTCAGCTGTTTGCGTGCAGATTTGAAAGGCAAAGCGTTCCAGGAAGGTCCATCGAGTGTACAGCCAAGTGCGTGAGCTTTGTCAGTGCATGATATAGAGAGCATCCAGCTCCCTTTGTGATGGGCGGGACAGGAAGGTGCAGCTAAAACTCATCGCTTATGGCCCTCCTGGTATTTTGATATTATACGCTGTGCCTCGGGCGTTTAAGATTTGCGTGCCTTCGTCACACACTGCTTCCCGAAACTCATTTATTTTAGAACAGCTTAGAGTAGAACTCTGGGTTCCTGGTGCACAAGTACCTCACTTATACGGGAAGGTAAGGCACAAAAGAAGGCTGAACTGGGCCCTCTGCACTTCTCTCCTCTGACACATTATCCGGTATAAAAAAAGGTACAAATCTGTCCCGCTTTTATTACTTCTCCACTTGGCCACTGCTGAGTTGTGGATCCATAAACTCTGACGCTTTTCCTAGGTATCTGTTTTCACATCAACTCCCAAGTCAAACCAAACCATCGCCCCCGTGATATTCTGCTCATCCTTATTACATACATCCTTCTTTTCCAACTAGGCTGCCTTCTTGCCATGCCAAAGCCTGGGCAAAGCATCTGAAGCGATCTTTAATTAACGCTTAAAAATAAGTACTGGACCGCAAAAGTCACCTACGTATGTTTCCTTCAATTCCTTTTATTTGTATCTTTTGAAAACATCACTGCAATTTATTCCCTTAGTCAGAAATTTAGGAGGCAGACGTTTCCTTGCACCTGAAATCAAACACATGCAGCTGAAGCTCTCTGTCACGCAATGCCTCATCTTTTCCTTCAGAAACACCACCCCACTGCGCCAGCAACCTGCCCGTGCGGAAGCAGAGGCATTTGGCTCCTGCTTTGGTTTCGTTCCGTTTGAACCACTGTAACGCCCTTTTTGCCAGTCTCCCCGAACACACCATCAACAGCCTGCAGCCGGTACCAAACGCTGCTGCTGCTGCTGGGATTCTGACCGGCACCAGGTGGAGTGAGCACGTAATTCCACTTCGGTCTCCATCATCCACCGGTTGCCAGTCAAATTTCACATTAGCTTGGAGGTGCTCTCCCTGACCTATACAGCCCTTTAAAATCTTCAATCACGCTTTCTCACTGATGTGATAGGCTTTTGCATCGCTTCATGCTGGTCTGCCGTAGCGCAGTGCTATAGCTAAGCGTCCGCGCATCACAGAAGCGGGCACGATAGAAGAGTCTGAATAAAATATAAGGGCACAACAGCAGAAGAAAAATCTTTTCCTTTTTAATAAATCATTTTAAAAAATAGTTTAAAAAAAAAGATTTCTATTAAAAATATGAAAAGCAACGCAAACGCTCGAGTATTGCAGGCTTTGATAGATGATCTGTACTGTACCCCACATCCTCAAATGACTTCAAACTAAAAAAAGAAACAACAAAATAAATCTAACTAAACTTGCATTATTCGTATTTATAAAAATGCAGTCTGCTCTGGATTTTAGTTTGCTTTCATATTAATTTCTTTTTATTGTTGAAGCATTTCTACCAAAAAAATTAAAGCACATGACTCTTGTCCCTGGCTGAATGCCTCAGGGATACTTCTGTTTGGCACGTGACTAGACAGGAGATTGATCCTTCCCTTCCAAATTGCTACCTTGAATTTATCACCTGGATCATTAGGACACATGGTGGAAGAAAAAAACCCCATAGGTATCTCAAAAGCAGCTTACACTCTTCCTCACAGTGGAAATAGGTGGCAGCTGAGATCTTGCACGGCTCTTGGAGCCCCCAGCTACCCACCACATATCAGTACAGCAACGCCAACGCACGCGTGACGTGCTGCTGACAATAGTTACTTGTCCAAGCCTACGTGAAAAGCTCAGGTTTGCTTTACCAGAAAGCAATGCAGTCATTTCAAAACAGCATCTCATTTTGTCCGAAACTGAATCCGTCCCTCAGCCGGGACTGCTTGGGTCTTCATTTGGAGGAGGAGAGACTCCCTTTCCAACAAATGTCAACACGTACATCAACTGAAGAGAAAACAGGTGGAGGCAGGCAACGAATAAGGGAAACGCAAAGCTGTGAGGACATCATTTCAACGAAAGCAAACTCTGGTCTCACCACATCTCAACATCACTAATGGAAGTAGCTGTCTATCTAATAACTAGCTTGTTACCTTGATTTCCCTAATAAATCCCAAGTGTAACGATCTTCCTTCTACAGATTGTGGAACTAGGCTCAGAGAAGGTCCCACAGCAGATGAGCGGTACCGATGGAAAACAGACTCAGAGCTTCGCATCTTAAGCTGCTCCTTAACTGAGTAGGCCACGTTGCCTCCCTCGCTGCTTACAAATACGTTGCAGGGTGAACAATTACCATGGGCTAACGTCATGCCCAAAGCAGCTCAGCTGGGAGAGAACGGGTGCAAGAAGGCCAGGCAAAGCTCCTGGTGGCTTCTACACACACACACACACACACACACACACACAGAGTTAAGTAGACTCCACAGTGGTGCAGAAGTCGCCAAGTTCCGTGGGGCTAAAGCATCCTGGAATAAGGGCTTTCGGGGGTTTTGAGACTTCCCTACAGCTCCAGTTTATAAACTGAGCCAGTTTTGTGGAACAATCACATAAACTCCCCTCAGCTTCGGTGGAGATTTGTGCCCAGATATGAACCTTAGAAATTGGCCTGAGTTGTCCTTTTTTTTTTTTTTTTCTAGTCACATAATGAAGACAAAACAGCTGCCACAATTGTAACAGCTGTCAGAGCGTTTCAACAACAGAAGACAATTGAGAACAACCTGGCCTGGGCTAGGGCTAGCGCTCCAGACACTCAGCGTCTGCCTGCTGCTTACACAGTTGTCTTCTCTACAAAAATTATAGGGGCAACCATCCCCTACCCGCTTGCGACTGCAGATGAAGCATTCGCCGGGTCCAGAGTGGCGTAAACCACCAACTGCGTTCTGCGTGCGAGCGTAACTCCCTGCAGGTCCCCTTCAAAAGGGGTTAAGTAAATGCTCCTTATCTCATCTTTTCTAGTTCTCTAAATTAGCTGGTTTTATAGTCAATGTGGTTAATTGTGCTACTGTAGGAACGGGAATCAGTTTTGCTAACTAGTTCTATTATACCCCACAGAGCCCGTGTTATATACCAGAAAGTGCAGTTTTTTCCCTCACTGTATTTTTTTTTAACTAGTAACTACTATTTTTAAGCCACTAGAGAATGCTCTCAGTAGAAGCAGTCATAAAACGGCTTCATGCCGTAAACACCGGTCCTAATGACAAACAGCACTTCAGAAGCGAGAGGAGGGAAGGGGTGACCCTGACTTGTTGCCGGGTCAAGCCACCGGCGCATCAGGTTACACGGCTATGCGGAGAAGAGCATGGTAGAAAGAAGACTAGGTAGAAAGGTAGAAGGTAGAAAGAAAACCAGACTAAATCACAGGTGGGAGTTTTGTAGGAAAAAGGACCACAAAAGGTAAAAAAAAAAAAAAAGGATGAGTATGGACCAGAAGGTCTTCTGTGCAGTGTAGGGCCAAACAGCTCCCTGCAGCATCCCTCACATCGGATCTTCTCAAAGCTGCTGAGAAGGTCTCAGCTGAGGAGTTGAGAGGAGGAGCGCTAGTTCCACCAAGACCGCCATAAGAGACAGGCTGCTGCCATATGACAGCCCCACCACCCTGCATCTGCTTCCAGCAGTTAGAAACGTGTCATGGAGTAGACAAAGCCGAGAAGGCAAAACAGGGAGTTTCGCTTGACCTGGTCAAAACCATTCCCTCCAGTTAGCTGGAGCAGATTTCAAAGCCACGGAACAATTAATTCCAACTTACGCCAAGGTGAAGGAGACTTTAAATTGTCTCAAGGCTACAAAGCGCAGAAGCGGAGAAGTTAAGATTGAGGCACGAGCCTGGAGCAAGTCCCACTGGAAACCAGCCCACAAATATAAGTAGGCTGCGTATTTGAAAGCACAAAGCTGCGCGCTGAGAAGCAGGCGTTCAAGCACGCGAGAAAGCCGCCTTTACTTCATTCCCAGGTAAACGTGCCATTGAATACAGCCAACAGCATCCTCAAGAGCTGCAATGAGGATGAGCAGCTGTTGAAAGAAAAAAAAATAATAATAAATCAAGATAATCTAAACTAGCATGGGGCTAAACCTGGTGTCCACAGACTGAATTTTCTCCTGTATTTCGTTACCTCATCGTAGCTATAAGCCCCTCCACCCATTTCACCACAAGCATCCCCCCTCATTCTGTACCTTCACCTTGCCTTTATGCTTCTGTTTACAGCTGCGTCATCTTTTAACCTTCCTGCAGGAAAGTTTGCTTTTCACACACCGGTGGCTCTCTGCCTATCTTTGTCCGGCAGACTTTATTATCAGCAAAACCCAAAAAGACAAATTAATTCTTTGTGCTGATGCAATTGACTTGTCATCTACTTTTACAGCTAATTAGCTCTGCAGCAGATGATGGTGGGTGTCAGAGGTCATCTGATAGCCGATCCTGCTAAACTGACCGTAAATATTTCTTTCCAATTGCACGTGATCGCCTCTTGCTGCTACATTCTCTCTCAAATTAACACGGCACATTTAACCGATTTATTCAGAAGGGAGAGTATTAAGCCTGGATTAAAAAAAAAAAATGACAGTTTCATAAGGCAAAAGCACTCGGAACCAAATCTTTCACTGAAGATCTGACCTAGTAGGTGAGGATGCCAGAGATGTCTAAACAGACCCTGGTAACAGTCGCCCTGAGCCATGTTTTCTCTTGACATTTGTAGCTTTCGATGTCAGTATCTACTGACTATGTATGGTGTGTTACAGGTATTATATCTGTGTTGTTAATTGGTAAGTGGCTCTGCCCAAGGGATACCAACAGAACACTGTACAAAATAAGGAGTCTCCACCTCACTGGAACAGCCTGCCCAGGGAGGGGGTTGAGTCACCATCCCTGGAGGTGTTTAAGAAACATCTGGATGTGGCACTTCAGGGCATGCTCTAGTGGCAGAGATTGTAGGTTGTTTGGTTGGACTCTGTGATCTCAAAGGTCCTTTCCAACCATGAAGATCGATTCTACGATTCAAAAGATTTACAAAATAATTACATGGACAGAACTTCCCTGGGACCAACTAACAAGCAGCAGCGAGAAGCAATCCCCTTTCACTGTAGGGAAGCTTGGGAAAAAATGAGTTTAACACTGATGTTCAATGGAATATACACACACACACATATATATATATATATATATTTTTTTTTTTTTACACTTATTTTGCCCCAGTAATAATGAATATGGAAGATGAGATTCAGATGCCCCAACTCCTGGCTACCATTCCTGGCTCAGTCCTCTAAATGCTCACTCATCACAGACACCACCCTCTATCTTCTATTTGGTGTTTAACTGACCAGGTTTCTTGGCTTCATAAATAGATGTACTTTTACAACAAGATTACACGCACAACTATACCTAAAATCCCAGCAGATAGCATGGTTTAACTCTGTATAAAGTCATTTACGTTGCGCATCAAGAAAAAAAAATAGCTTGATACTTAGATTTACCGGCAAACAAATGACAAAGTTTTGTTTCCTTTTTAAGAAAACGGTCCCTTTTTTTCAGGACACCGGAAATTTCACTAAGCTGAAGTTACTGAATCTAAAGAACCTAAACAAGCACACGGTTTTAGGTAAAATGAAAAACCATGTGAAAATTAAATACTTAATTGGTGAAATGGACCAAAGCAGCGACAATAGTTTTCACCCAAGAAGTTTCCCGCAACATTTTTTCCACGCTGTATTTCAGCAATACCCAGCAAGGACGTAGAGAATCCCTTAGACAGGGTCCCGGCCTAGCGCTTGGCATCTGGAGCGGGGCTTTGCTGCCTCTTCCCCCGCCAAGCGCAGGCTCGCCCAGTCACCTTAATTTCAGTAGCGTGCATTTTTTCAGGATAACTCTACAGCGAAGATACATCTTAGGAGGAACTTCTTTACTTTGAGGGTGGCAGAGCCCTGGCACAGGCTGCCCAGGGAGGTGATGGAGTCTCCAACTCTGGAGACGTTCAAATCCCGCCTGGACGCGTTCCTGTGCAACCTGCTCTGGGTGACCCTGCTCTGGCAGGGGGGTTGGACCGGGTGATCTCCAGAGGTCCCTTCCAACCCTATGGTTCTACGATCTTTGGCTAACGGAAAGGATGCTTTCCAACATCTGTCTGTGAGCTCTCAGGACAACGCCGAGAGGCGGCTCCGGTGTTTTGGCAGCTGAGGGCTCCCAAAGACGTTCGTGTTACCAGCAATACCGTTGTTTGCTGCTGCATGCACGCATCTCGCTATGAGAGACTCCTCACTTCAACACGGCCAAGGGGAGCCACGAGCACAAAGAGCAGGGGATGGTACCACAAGCTGTGCTGAGCAGCAGCTTTCGCTTAGTCAAATGTTACCTCCAGAAACCACAGCTGCAGCCGGGACCTCTAAAAAACCCACAGCTTCTTCTGTGAGCCCTTTGCGCCTATGCTTCGGTGAGAATATCGGAATATTTGCCTGGGCTCGTGTGCCAGCAGTTTGGTTGTGTACCCGGCGTCTCCGTGAGTAAAAAGCCACAGTCTGCAGGGCGAGGGAGAAGGACCGGCACTAAGCAATACCCAGCTCTCCAGGATCATCAAGAGCTCCTCACTGGAAACCTCTCCTGCTTATACCGGTTGGATAACTTTGTTCTAACATGAGGCAAGTTCAAGGCAACGCGACGGGTAAAAAAAAAAAAAAAAATGCAAAATTACAGTCCTACTTGTAAGGGACATAAGAGACAGAGGAGCAAACGCCTGTAAGACACACCGCATGAGCTCTGGGCTGCTCTTTCTAGCAGTTCGAGGAAGCCAGGTTCTTGACACAAAAAAACCCTCCAGGCCCTATTTTGTGCCGCTAGCTGATACCTACGCAGCAACCCCTAAAAGACAACACATCTTTTCAAGCCTTCCTTGGGCTTTGCTTAAATTATTAAATTACTATTTAAAATTAGTTATAGTTCATGTTACTATTGACCTTGTTTCTACAGTACTTAGTAAAAAAGTATCTTATTTTTCAATAAACGCATAACAAAAAGACAAATTGTCCTGTGTTTTTAGCCCGTCTAGAGTATCAGCAAATATTTGCTCCATCTCTGACCAAAATGATTGCCGGGATTCCTAGACCGATGGTTAATATATATATAAAAAAAAAAAAGTCTTAACGTTATTAATAGATAACTGCCTTCATCTCTAGGCCTGTAACCGAAGCATCTTGTCTGTGAGCAAAGGGAACACTTCCCACCACATTCAGCCTCAGCAGCCTGAGACGAACCATGTAATTTCCCCACGGCACAGCACGTACTCAGAAGCTGGGGCGCTCACGTTCCTTTCCTATGACTCAACTATACATATACCGCCTTCGTCCAGGGACCATCTCTTGCAACTGGCCTGGCCAAGAGGGTTACGCTGCTAGCCATCGAGTTTTAAGGTACCTTTCATCTTTAACTGAAGACACTGCTAACTTTTTTTGTTGTTGTTTGTGCGCAGAGGGGGAATTATAGACTATCTTGCGCAACGCTGCCCCAACATGTGTCAGTTGCAGTCAAAGAAGCAGTGGGAAAAATTCTGAAGTTGATATTTTTTCCCCTTAGTTTGATGGCCCGACTGCAGGGGAACATATAAATGTGAACAGGAAAAGGATGGCTAATTTTTCAAGAATATTTTGGAAACATACCTACAATATCATATTAGCAATGTGTTCCTGGTTCACACTGAAATAGCTTTGGAAAACCTGTTATCAAGGATAAACTACCAAAATTTAAATATTTATGAAGTATTTGTAGAAGAGTTGTTTCTGTCACTTGCTAGAACAAGAAGCTTGAGCAAAAACTTTAGTTTCAAACATCATGCAGCCAGAACACCCACTGTTTTATACAAGTAATTCTTTAATATTAGAGATCTCTGGCATTCACAGCTGTCTTCAGTGGCAATTGCTTGGAAATCATTTTGCTATTCTTTCTGTATTAAGAAATCAATGCCCCTTTTTTATCATTTATCTATCCAAAGATCCTCCTAATTTATTATCAGTTCATTAATGTACTGCCTAGTACCTTTCAAGATCATTAAAGAAGTTAAATAATATCTTAAACCTTCTTCCTCAGCATTTGGTCCCTTAGAGCTGTATTGTATCTACGTGATTAAATTCACCTTACTGTTTCAAGTCTGGTCACCCCTCACCTCTCCTCACTCTTTTTAAGGCGATGAGATTTGAATATCCAACCTAATAATTTTAAGTATAACTAATCATTTCTTCTAGAGATAAGTTGTCCTCTATTCATCAAACCCTGTGTCTTATCTCTCCCTTTCAAGCAGAAAGAGGCTGTAGGATATTTCTAAGGCTCTACTGGGATGCCAGAGCCTCTCCAACCTAAGTTTCCCCGGTTACTTTTGTGTTCTGCTTCAGTAGCCATCCGGGTGAAACAAAACCGGGCCGGTCAATAGGATCATCTCTCCACAGAGGGGACCCAGCTCTCTTCCCTCATCTTCACCGGATCCCACACGCTTGTCATCTGTATCTTCTGTCCTCAGATGCGGACACGCGTTCTCCACCAGACAAGGTGCCTCAGAGATGCTCGCTTGTGTTGGTCCCCTCTGCCAGCTGAGGCAATGGATTTATTTCTCCAGTTCAGCAGCTCAGCGAGGGGATTTGCCTGTGACGCACTGGCCTCTCCTTGCGCACGTTTGTGCCAATACTGTATAATTACCCGAAGGGATTTTTTTTTTCTTTTGTACATCATGATACGGAACACCAATTTTGAGCTGTGCCGATGCCCGAGTCACTTCTGCTTTTTTCACATTCCAGACGCTGCCTTTTCAAGCTGAGTTTGTCATTCACAAACCGGCCTATTTCTATATGCAATCCTAAAGCCAGAGAGCCTCTCGCTTCACGTCAGCAAGACGTTCATTCAGTCAAGGAGTAGATACCTCTGCCTTAAATTAGGAATGACTTCAGTGAGGAATGGGATGCCAATTCCATCAGCTATGGATAGCCTATATTAGTTTATCACTAATAAACTAGGGCAGCATAAATGACTGTCACGTCCAATTAAGACAACATTTCATCTGACTTAATTTACGCACCACAGGTCTAACTTCTTCCTTCATTTCCTTTGCAATCGTTTAACGTGCTTGGGCACTCTCTCTTCAGACAGTCCATCCCAACTCACCCAGTAGAGTCCGTTATAACATAGCAGGCTATTCTCTGAAATTTCTCAGAGTAAAGCTGCAATTTAATGCCAAACACAAGATTAAACGCTCAGCTCTAAGAATCGGGTCGGGTCAGCGTTCAAATGAGAGCGCTTTAGTGAATGAGATGCAGCGCAGCCAAAGAAGGCCGTCGGAAGAGCTGGCTGCTGCCAGGATAGCGCGCCAGCTTGCTGAGCGACGCAAACGCCCCGTTCTCATTTCCACCCTGTAACTCACAGCCTGTCTTTGCTACTTCTCCCTATCTGGCAGGCCAGACAGCAGGAAAAACGTCAAAGTTACCTTCCGACAAACAACCATCAGCAGTCCTCGGTTGTAACTTGCAGGCCGTCTAGAGAAGACGGGAGGTAACGACTGTAAAGCGTGTCAGATCAAGGTGAAGGCTAAGAGAAACTGCTCTCTCAACTGGAAGGGACTTGGTTCCAGGCTAGGTGAAGGAACTACTGTTGATACAAATGGTGGGATGTGTTGGTGAAGTTAGAGATAACTGCCCCATCCCTGGGGGAACGGCTTGAACTCATCCTTCCTTTAGTAACAGCAGGGCAGAGGGACATTTCGGAGGGTACCCCCTGTGCTAGGGGCTAATTCTGCACCTGTTGAGGTCAACGCCAGGGCATCAACTTCGGTAACACAGGACCGGGCACAAGTCAAGACTCACTGAGAACTGAAAAGCAAGCATTAAACAGCCACGGCAGAGAACTGACCCCACCAGCAGATACTACAAAAGCCATTAGGAGCTAAAAGAAATACTGTATTTAAGATCAGTTACTGCTTCAAATAAATGAGGTCGAGGATCATGCAGCATCCGTCAGGATGCCAAACTATGTCACTTCCTTTAGCGCTCTCCAACTTTTTTTTTTTTTTTTGTTAAACAATACTTGGCTAGGCAAAACTATATCATTAACTAATTGGTATGATGTATTCCTTTAACGCTCAAGCTTCTGTGCTTGGCAGAACGTTCATAGCATTACAAAAAATGTTATAAAAGGAGTAATCGTGATCTAAATATAATTTAGATATTTATAACTGAATTTAAAACCTTATCATTGGTGGATTTTTAACTGTGATGTGATTTTTTTTTTTTTTTTTTTTATTTTTTAAGGTAAGCAAGCCTCATTTTCACGTTTCAGGTACATCATCCGCGCTCACTGAAATTATAGTCCTTTACCCAAACTACGGACTTCAATGAGGCACAGCTCTTCCCTGCACTCTGAAGATCGGCAAGCACGCGTTTCTGCATGGGAGTTGACCAGGGAAGGAGTTGCAACACAGTCATTGCAAACATCTCACTGTTGTTCCAAGTGTCACCTGCTGTTCCGCCACCCTAACGTGCCCAAAACAATTAATCTCAGCTCACAGCGATGATGGCCGGCTACTCCAGGAGTGCCACATCTACAGCATTTGCCTTTTACCTTCAAGGAGTACAGCCTGCTCTTCACTGAAGGAAGAGGACATCACCCTTCTGTGTGGGTCTTGGCGCAGCTATCTGAGGTTTTCAGCTGTTTCCAGCGTCATGGAGTAATTTCCCCGTCCGCCTCACCCCCTAGCCTACGAATTCCCCAACAACAGGTCATCTATTGACGAGGCATACATCGCCCACCCTCAGTTTCATATACAGCGGAGTGACACTAACAGGAGACAAAGACCCTTACGGGCAGATTTCCCATCATCTGCAGAAACGCTCAGCTCACTGATGCCTAGCATCAAACTGGAAACGCTGGCCCGCTTGCTCTACATCTGCTGTGCATCTATTTTGCGAGCCAGGGATGGCACAGGCAAGACCAATAGAGGTTACGACGGGAAGAGAACCGCTACGAACAATAGATTGTTTTTACTGCTGTGTATCCAAATACATGGGGGGCTAAACCAGAGCGCTCCGACTGCAATTCTGGGCAACGCTGCTGGAACGTCAGCTCCTAGAAATAGCGGGCAAGACATTTCCAGACGCACCGATGGGTGCAAGACAAACAGCAGAGTAAACAGTTTGTCTGCTTAGGATTAATTTAGTTCCTCCACGGTTTCTTAGTGGGACTTTTTTTATCCAGCTAGGGCAATCGCATCAAATTCACACAATACAAGCCCCTGCTTTTGAGCGGCAGGGCTGCCTAGGTGTTGCCAGCAAGCCTCCTTTATTTATTTTGGGTTTTGTTGGTTTTTTTTTTTTTTTTTTAAGCAGTATAGTAGAAGGAGTCATGCTTTCTTCATGTCACAGGCCTCCTGGGCTGATTTTGTACACACAGAAAAAGAAGCTTCTGGCATTTTTCACATTTCAACCAGCAGTGGCTTGGCTGCATTATCAAAGCGGGCCTGGCAGATACACAGAACGGAGCATCCAAGACCCACCGCAGACGCTGCCTGCACAGATGAACTAATAGCACAGACACCGCTGGGCCACAGCAAGGAGGCCAGGGGAAAAATAAAAACCCACGGAGACAGGGCTAGGCCACGGCTGTAAAGAATCTGCTTTTCTTAGCAGGTGCTTTAAGTTCCAACATCTGCTGGCCATATAAATCAAAGAAGCTTCTACAACCATTTACGTAAATGAATGACGTGAACATATAAATACACTGTAAGGTTTTTTCCCCCCTATTACTATTCTTGGCATTGAACCCATATCGAAGCAATTTTTTGTCAACTGGAAAGGTAAGGTTATGGTAAGAAAAATACCTAATGAACTGGTGTGTTGCCTCTGGAGGAATTCTCAAAGATTTTTTTGAATAAAGGACTTAAAAAAAAAATAGAGCACCTCAAGTACTTTAGAATATGGCTCCTTCCTGCTTTCAGCTCTATTGTATATTCAACTCCCAGATTTGGGTCCTGATTTTATTCAAGTCGAAAGGAATTTTACCAGCTTAATTTAAAACAGGATTTTCCTTCTATTTATCACATGAGAAAGGCAGCAAAGCTTTAAAACACTCAGAACATCTCCCGTTAACCATCAGCAGCTGCCAGGTGTGACAGCGTCACACAGTTGTGTTATTATTTGCCACCTAATTATGCGATTCAAGCAAGTCCTTTTAAAACTGATTTTCTGTTCTACAGCTAGGCCCTTATTCCCCTCTGTTATTCCCCCCTCTGATGGGCTCCTCACACCTTGCGCTGCCCCTTTTTGCACATCCTGACAGAATAACCTTGTTCTGGTTTGTAAGGTCTCACACTCCAATCGCTAAACGTGTTTGTGGAACTTGTACGCGCTTCTCCAATAAAAACGATATATTGAGATTTCATTCTCAGGGACTTAATTATGTGAAAGCCATAACTAAGCTAAAAAATTATTCATTGGTAACACTGAATAATCATCGAATCAATAATGATTACTTAGCAGCGTTCTCCTCCTTTCCCCCACCCCCCCCCAGTAAATTTGGGGTGTTACTTACGTTGCGTGTGTACATCATGCAGCCTCTCTGCTGACATGGCTTGAGGCAAAGGCACTTTCCAGTCATCTCTGGCACAAAAGGCTGGGCTGGCTGCTTAGTCTCTGGCACTAAACGTGTCTTCCCCCCTCTGATACTCACAAAGCTAGAACACAAAACCCTATTTTCTGCTGAGCTTGTTTCTCCGAGACATAGGGCTGCGTAGACTACGTGTCCAAACCGAAAAGCTGCGGTGAACTCTTCGCTCAAGCTTCACATCCAGTCCAGCAACCTCCTCCAAGCTCGCGGTGTGCCCGCTGTTCGCTCTCACACCGTTAGCGTCCCCCCCCCGCCCCCCGAGCAACAGCTTCTTGGGGCTAACGCTCATCACTTGGTGCCGGTCCTGCTGCTCGCCCCAGCCAAAGCAGCTGGGTGAGATCAGTACGAAGGAGAGGAGGTCATCTTTTGGACCACACACCCGACCCTGCTTCCACTGGAACCCACAGCAGCATTTCAAGGGAAGGGGAAACCGATTTTGATCCTACCTGCGCCACAGTGAACCGTGAAAAATCCCCCCTGAAAAAATCAGTCTGCCAATATGACTGCCAAAATGGAATATCGTCTCCAGAAGGGCTTTGCCTTTCATTGCTTGTTTTAGCCACGTATACAACACGCGTGTCACCCTACAGTCCCTTTCCAATGCAGAGAGTTCCAGATATCCCACCCCTGACGCTCCAGTCTCAAAGGATAAATAGCAGACCAGCAGTCCCACTTGGGTCCCAGCGACCCCATTATGTGGAGAGGCTCCTATCAGTTGGTCAGCCCCGTGATTTGGCCTCATATTTGGTAGGCGATTTCATTTTTCTGGTGCATCCCCAAAGCAAGCTTTTCCAGTGCAAGAAACTGGGTAAACAGAGGTCACCCACCCACTGCTATCATCGGACGCTAGAGCTACAACAGACAGATACTCCCGTGGTTTCGCACCAAATGCCCCTTCCTCCTGAGCGGGAAACTGCACGGCTTACAGGCCGTGTCCGTGGCTCGAGACCTAGAGTCCGTGGTACGTTCTGGCCTGTCTTGCAGACAGAAAGTCACACATCAATTTTCACTGACGTGTTTTCAAATTACTAACTTAATACCTTGGAGTTACGGGTTAAACGCAAAGCGTTGACTGTTTCCTTGTGGTATCCTGTGACAGATGAGATATAATCTGCGCGGCCACTCGGACTGCCAAAGAAACCCGTGCAGAAAACGCCCTCAGTTATGCTGTCAACAGTAATGGCTGAGTATGGAAGAACAACTGCACGCAGCCATCCGCTCACAGGAGAGATATTATAGACAGATATAATCACGGTTATTAAAGCTCCTTCATCCTAAGCGGTGCAACATATCACTTGGCCACTAGAAAACAGGTGCTAAGAATTTTAATAAAAAGAATTAAGGCTTATAAAAATGGAAGCCCAAGTTAAGAATGGTTATGGACCTTAAAAAAAAAAAAAAACCCACCCAAACAAAACCACTTGTCACTGTAGAAAGTGCGAGCAACTGAGTCTAGAATGCACCCTCATAATGCATGCACGTAAAAAGTCTATTTAGAGCAAAGGAGAAACCTGAGCCACCCAAGAGCAGTAAAAACATGCCATAGAAAATGCACTGTAACAGAGAAAAATTTTATCAGATTTGATTTGCTTTCCCAGCTTTGAGCTCTCCTACACAGTATGTTTTCACTCTTACCCTATTTACTCATTCTAATACTGCAAAAGATCTGAAAAAAAAAAAAAAAAGAAAAAGAAATCAATGAGACTATTCCAAGAATAAAGTAAATAGTGAAAAACAATGACAGTCTATCTCTAAAAGAATAATTCCTTTTGTCTTAGTCAGATCTCATGAAATATCATTGAAGGAAAAAATTATAATAATGATCGCTATTGAATCATTATTGCCCTGGGTTTAACATAGACCATTTTGCAATATATCAGAGCAAAAAGTACTGTAAGACGACTGTAGAACAGCGGTAAGTATTTAAATGGTACGTGATAGCTTTGTAAAACAAGCGATGGGTCTGGGGAAAAAAGTAAATCCTCGCAGAAACTAATAAGCTGCTGCCTGCGCAGCGGAGTTCACAAAATGGCAATACTGTGTCATTAGGCTGGCACGATGGCTGAATCCCTAATACGCCACCAGCAAAGCATGCGCAGAAGGCCGTCTGTGAAGCCACAGGCTCCTGCTTCATGCTTGGGCATGCTGGAAGGGTCCCAGCCCTCGCGCGGGGCAGGGACGGGCACGCCAGACAGGAGCGTATTTGAAGGGACAAAGCACGCGTTCGGACCGACTCAGGCGGCTTGGCACCCCCAACTGGGTTGCAGACGTCTGCGCCACGCGCAGAGCTTCCCTGCGCCTCCACCACAAAGAAGTGAGTAGATGATGCACAAATTCCGGCGGAGACGTCCTCAGAAGAAGGACAAAAGCAACAACCCACGTACCAAAGCCACGAACTCTCTTCCATCTCGACACGTTGGTGATGCTCAGGTTCTTGGCAGTTCCTTGCGCGCTTGGAAGACGGGGCAAGAAATCTGTACTGGCGCTGGAGGTGTCACGTTCCTTATCTGCAGCCTCTCTTCAGCAGCTGCGAGCGCTGCTTTTACCACCAGCTTTCTTCCGCCCACCCCTGGTATCTCTTTCTCTGTCCTCCAAACGTTTATCTGCCCTGCTAGGGCAGAGCCTCCCCTGGCTGCTCCTCAGATTTCAGCACAGAGCAAGCCCAAACCCCAAGCGCTGCACGTGTTTCCAGTCCCTCAGGCACCCCACCGAGCAGCATAGCACCCCGAGGACAGGCAACCGTTCTTGAGCTGCCAAAACCAGCCGCAATTCTCACGCAGGGTCTATCAGTGGAGCCAAAGCCAGAGCAAAACCGTGCCTGTGTATTACGTAGCCCGCTGTCCAGGAGTAATACGCTTCGGGCCTTAGTCTGGTGTAATAAAACCCCCAAATACTAGAAAACCAAATACTTAACATCAGCAAAGTGCCTGTATTATCGAAGTCTTGAGCAAACAATGGCTAACAAAGACGTTTCCTCCAAACCAAACAAGGTCAGATTAAATATAGAAAGGTTAGAAGACAAAAGCACGCTCCAACAATTTTGAAGGTAAACTGGTTTGGAATATTAACATAAAATAGGGCCTTTGGTCTGAAGGAAGAACTTCCTTGTGAATAGAACAAGTGCAGCCCATCAGTCTAAAGAAGAAAATACATCTCAGGCCAGATACAGATGAATAAAAATAAAAGTTCCAAAAATAATTACATACAGAAATACACACAGCTAGGCAGCCTTCTGCGAACATAAAACAAGCTAAAATTCGAACACATTTGTCTAGCTGAAATTGAATTATACTTTCCCTCCCCAAATCAGCGTAGTTAATGTGGCCAGCTAGGATGTCACTCCTGGCTACAGAAAAAGCCTGCAGCAGAGCAGCAAACTCGGACCCGTCCCCAGCAGTTCATGCATATCGTCATCTCCTCCTTGGAAGAATTCACAAGACATTATGACAAGGATCTAGGCGCAGATGCAGCCTGTAAGCACCTTTTGGTTGGGTGTCCTTAAGCCCCTTTTCTACTGTGGTTAATGCAAAACCAGTTAGAAAAATTTAACACCCAATCTTAAGCAGCCATTTGGAGCATTGTGGTTTGTCAGTCAAAGAAAAAGAGAACCCTCAGCTTCTGACTACGCAGAGCAGGAAGCACAGATGTGCGGCACGTTTTATTAATAGATTTTTGAGCGCACCTTAGAATCATAGAATCTTCATGGTTGGAAAGGACTGTTGAGATCATCGAGTCCAACCATACACACACACAAAAAAACCCCAAAACCCAACAACCTACAATCTGTGCCACTAGAGCATGCCCTGAAGTGCCACATCTAGATGTTTCTTAAACACCTCCAGGGATGGTGACTCAACCCCCTCCCTGGGCAGGCTGTTCCAGTGCCTGACCACTCCTTCAGTAAAGTCATTCTTCCTAATATCTAATCTAAACCTGCCCTGCCGCAGCTTCAGGCCATTTCCTCTGGTCCTGTCATTATCCACCTGGGAGAAGAGGCCAACCCCCACCTCTCTGCACCCTCCCTTCAGGTAGTTGTAGAGGGCAATGAGGTCTCCCCTCAGCCTCCTCTTCTCCAAGCTAAACATGCCCAGCTCCCTCAGCCTCTCCTCATACGACCTGGTCTCCAGACCCCTCACCAGCCTGGTAGCTCTCCTCTGGACACGCTCCAGCACCTCAATTGGATCCAGACCTGAACAGGCTTTCTGGGTACGTCTGCTCTGTGTTGTGAGGAAGGCAGAATACTTTAACATCCACTGCTACAACCTCTTAGGAAATGGTTATTTTTCTCATGAGTGGTTAAAAAAAATCAATTGTGTCTCTTTCTGGGGGTGGCGTAGGTGTTTTCTTTGCAGAAGTGGCTGTCTCATAACTGGTGACCCTACTGTGCTAGGTGTTATCACAGACTGTTGCAGAGACGCTTTGCGTGGTGCGCGCAACAGCCCTGTGCTTACCAGCCCTCTGCTGCTGAGAGACCACGTGTCGTGTTTGTGCTCTGAAGGGAAGGACTGGAACTGGACTTTCTGCCCTAACTTTGGCTGCGCCTCAGTTCAATGTGCTTAGACTTTGGAGAACCTCAGCAGTATCCTAGCAGTGTTTTCAAGGATAACTTTTCCAACGTCCAGGCCTTGAATGCAGGGACAGAGCATGCTGTGGGTTTGGACTGGCTGCATCACTCGCAAATGCAGGGCTCTGGATGCGTTGCCCTGTAGATCTTGCCAAATGAGTGCCAATAACAGCTTCATATGGGCTAAGTTTGAAGATTAGATTGATTGAGATTGTAGGTGGTTTGGTTGGACTCGATGATCTCAAAGGTCCTTTCCAACCATGAAGATTCTATGATTCTATGATCTCTAATGATTCCACGCAAGGTAGGCAACGCACTGATTTACTTAGTTGATAAAATGCTATGCCCTGGGTTCCACCAGGAAAGATTTCTTCCCTTTGTGTTCATAAATATAATTAAATCGAACTTGAACATTTAAGCAGTTGGTTTGCAGAAATCAGCACATAATTTTGAGCGCTGCTAGTCCATCTGCTTATGAAACGTTAGACTAAGTATGATACTGAAGTATGTGTACAGAATAGTATTCAGCAATGCTTTTTAACGCCAACAGCATCCTGGCTTGTATCAGGAGTAGCGTGGCCAGCAGGAGCAGGGCAGTGATGGTGCCTCTGTACTCGGCACTGGTGAGGCCTCACCTCGAGTGCTGTGTCCAGTTCTGGGCCCCGCTGTACAAGAGGGACATTGAGGTGCTGGAGCGTGTCCAGAGGAGAGCTACCAGGCTGGTGAGGGGTCTGGAGACCAGGTCATATGAGGAGAGGCTGAGGGAGCTGGGCATGTTTAGCTTGGAGAAGAGGAGGCTGAGGGGAGACCTCATTGCCCTCTACAACTACCTGAAGGGAGGGTGTAGAGAGGGGGGGCTTGGCCTCTTCTCCCAGGTGGATAATGACAGGACCAGAGGAAATGGCCTGAAGCTGCGGCAGGGCAGGTTTAGATTAGATATTAGGAAGAATGGCTTTACTGAAGGAGTGGTCAGGCACTGGAACAGCCTGCCCAGGGAGATGGTTGAGTCACCATCCCTGGAGGTGTTTAAGAAACATCTAGATGTGGCACTTCAGGGAATGCTCTAGTGGCAGAGTCTGTAGGTCTTTTGGTTGGACTCGATGATCTTAAGGGTCCTTTCCAACATGAAGATTCTATGATTCTCTAAGCATGTTTTGCCAGTGTCTTGCCATAAGGACACACAGGTGGTTTCTCCTGCCTCATGAAGTTTTCAATATGAGTTTTGATATAGCATATTTCCAGAGAGAAAGGTAGGGAGGTAAAATCCCATCGGAAATAATAAAATGGACAGAAAAAAAAACATCGAAACAAGCAGCCTGAGCACAGTTACTTTAGTTAAAAGGTATCAAGGCCACGCTATTGCTATAGCTCATTACTACGGAATGAAATCGCATCGTTTTGCCATCAATTTCTTGTTCCTGCCACTGTTTGCTTGAATGACCTTAGTGAAGTTGCTTAACACCAATACAAGGATATCGGCCTTCTCCCATATCCACCGGACTTACTGATAAAGATGCGATCTTCTTAGAGAAGCAAGTAACTCTGATCACGCTAGCAAAAAGCCCTAGATTTTGCACTGCTTCGTTAATCTCTAACGTAATTTTTAATAGTGCATCAGCAGCGAAGACCAAAAACTGCCATAGGTCTCTTCCTCACTCATCCCCCAGTAATAAAACTAAGTGCTCAGCTTAGTTTAAAATACAAGATTAAGAAAAAGGAACTACCCCAAGTTTAAGCTTTGCTTAGACAGACCAAGCGAAAGAAGGAGCTTTGGGTGGCTTAGGAAAGAATCCCCAAATCTAAAACGATACCTGAGAAAATCTACGATAAATTACACAGTTTCCATTTATATCTCTCTCAGGAAATAAAAAAAAAAAAAAAAAAAAAAAAAAAAAAAAAAAAAAGAAATCGCTGTAGGGGAAAAGCGAATGCATCTCTTTCTCCTCAATTCTTGGCCGGATTAGAGGGGCATACAGGGCAGCGAAGGGGGGAGAGCAGTCTGGCTGCTACAAGCCCTCACAGTCTGCAGGTCCCAGAGAGACTCCACCACATTTATGAAGACCTGGGGCGCCTACTTTACGATTAGTGCCCTCACACAAATGCTACCCGTTTCCTACCTTCGAACCCATCTCCCTCTCTCTCTCCCTCCCCGTTCTGGGGCCTGCAAGGGAGCACATCTGCTCATTCACAGCTCTAGCCCTTTGAAGTGCTATTGATATTCAAACCTTGTGGAGCCTTCTGAATCCTAACGGCACCCTCAAACACAACTCAGGCCACACTACAAATAAACTTGCTCTGGTGAACCTGCTAGTCGCTTTAGTGTGCTAACGTCAGCCTACCTCTGAGAAAAGGGCTTAGCAGCATAAGCATTGCAAAGGAAAATAAAATCCTCAGCATGGAGCCCTGGAGAAGAAAAACAGTGAGATATTTAAACCTAACCATTTCTTTTTAAATACTTGGGTGTTCTTTACAGAGGGAATTTCCCCCTCCCCCGGTCCCCACCAGAAGCGTCCAAAGTGTTACTCACTTTATTTACAGAGCTTTGATGTGAGCCTCCAAATTTTTAGTTCAGCTTTTAGGAATGCGAGGGTCAACTGATTTTCTTTCTGGGGGAATTAGGCTGCATTTCATACCACCGTTTATACCAAACAAGGAAATACATGGAGGAATCCCACTTTAATTCACCACAGTGTTTAAAGTCTCCACCATCGCAGAGTTTAGGTACCCTACACCAACACACATACATTCACTGGTCATTTTTTACATGCAGAACATGTTTGGCCCCCGCAAATGAGCAGCATCACGAGACCCGTTTGCTCTCGATGGTCCAAAAGAAAATGACATCCCTCCCGGACAGAAGTTGGGATGATCACTTTCTAGTGGGAGAGAGATGCCGGTGGAAAAATAGCAAGCCAAAAAAAAAAATGACTGTAATCCTCGAAAAACGTCAAGCTCAGCTTTCAAGCGGTGCCCTCAGAGGCAATGCCTGCTGCCGATAGCCTGGTGCTGGAACCATGCTTATCTCAGCAGGTTTTCCACCCGCAGGTAGGGCTGCTTCTATGATGGATTCCCCACTTTCAGGTTACACCAATTGCCCTGGGCTGTATCAAGTGCATGCTCATAGCCCCCGGCATTTCCATTTATTTATTTTTATTTACTGACTTCACTGGCTGGTGCCCGAGTCATTTTACCCAGTGGTTACCCCAGCAGCCTCTCAAGTGTGATGCCTTCCAGTGAGAGAACAATTTTAATGGCATATTGAGTGCTCATTTGTAAAAGCAATCTTAGGCTCGTTAAAACTTTCAGCAGTCATATCATCCAGAAAGCTCATAGCAATCATGACAACAAATTGTCTAATGGGAACAGCAAGAGGATCCCGCATACCTGAGCTGGGCAGATTCTGGCTAAGTTCAGTCAGGGACAAACGCAAAAGCTTCTGGTACGTTCTGGGATTTGAAAGAACTAATGGCTCTAACCTTAGAGTCTGATAAACCATTACAATACAGCTACAAATCTAGGAGCTAACTCTGCAGGCCATTCCTGACTTCATATCTTCCTTCCCGTTCAAAAGCACTGGAAATGCTCAAACACAACAGACTTTGTAAAACACATCCACGTAGCACGGTGGAGCGCTGCCTACAACATTCCATCTTCGCCCATACCTCCTCTCAGAGCTCACACCTGCAGAAGCGTCCCGTGCACAGCTCAGTGCCAGACTCCTCTCCCTCCCAAAACCTGGAAGGGAAAGGGAACTGATGGAGTTCATGCCCTCGGATGCCGAGGTCTTACTTGAAGCACATTCATCTACGGAACGTCTGTATTTCTCTAGCTGACCATGGGCAAGCACACACACAGCAATACTCGGCATTGTATGCACATTTTTAATGTGTATAAATCCAAGGTCAACTATTCTTGAACTGGAGAAGAAAAGAAGTATTCCTTTCTCTGCTAGCTCATCTTGAGCAAGCATTGAAGCCTCGAAGATGAAGTGGCTTGGGCATTATCAGCAACAAAACCAGTTACGCAAAGAGTTCATTCCTGCACCTTCCTCCCAATTCTCAGTCCATTTCTAATCAAGCGGCAACAAAATCGGTAATCAGGTTAGTCCCTGCCCTGCACTTTGAACGGGACGCACTGAGCAGGTCATTAAGAGACGCACTATAACCAACAGAGTCCCATGTGCCTTGCAAGCAGCTTACTGCATTAAACTAATCTCACCTCTGATATTTAGGTTACCTTCGCATAACCAGGTACATCAAACAATGGCTACACAGGGGAAAAGCAGTTCTTACCTATAATATCAGAACATTTTCCTACTTAACTCACTCAAAAGAAAAACAATGTCCACTTCAAGCTGTGAAAGAGACATCAAGCTGGTCCCTGCCCCAGCAAACATGTGCTCTAGCAGCATTAAAACAATCAAATAACACAGTTTTAACTATGACTTGGTTTCAATGCGTTTGGTATCCCACTGGTTAAGACTGAAGCTGCAACAACAGGAGCCAACGTTTTCAGATGTCTTTATCTACGCTTAGTTAAGTCTGTAAGAGAGCTCCCTCAAAGGGCCCGAGGTCATTCCGCGTTTGTTATAGATACACAGGGCAAGGCATTCAGATGCGTGGCTTAACAAAGGCAACAGCTAAGATGCGTAAAGCTTATCTTCTCGTCTACTTACTTGGGAGATAAGAAAAACCAGAATTCCTTAAACTTAAATATGGATAACTTCCTGGTTTTAGAATTCCCAACCTCTAGGCACTCACAGACACTTCACGCCTATGAAGCGCAGTATTTCATGTTTGATAAATACTCGGTAATTACACAGTTTCTAAAATACGTACATTTTCCTTATAGGAAATTCTTCCATGTAACATCGCTATGAATCACCGACAGGTATAGAAAATTAAGCTGACTGCAATGCCTGTATATTTATACAGCAGGTACAGTGTCACATTAAAACTGTTTACCACCCTAATCCATGCTATTCTATTAGAGTCTGTGTATATAGAAAAGAAAAATGTATATAAAATAATACACACGCGCACACAATTTACTGTACATGTTTCTAGCATTACAAATAGTTATCCATCTCATACTTGTTCCCCAAGAAAGGATTTCAAGGCCTCGAAACCTGCAAAACCCTTTCTGCGCACTTCCTAAGTCAGGGAATGCGTTGTACATTCCCCAAGTTTGCTTGTGAAGCAGAGGAATCCACTGTGCTCTTTACTATAGCCTGGAAGAATACCTACAAATACAAGTTTTATACACAGCATAAAGCAGTTCATATGCTTTAAAGTACATCCATATTTTCTATCCCTATGCCTAATAGGAAGCATTACCTCCTGTAACATACCATGACATCTTTTAGACTCAGAACAGCACTTAGTACAAGAAAAAAAAAAAACAAACAATGATCTTTTGGCTTTGGATGCAATTATCATACAAGCCTTCAATTAAAAGAGATCCTAACTTCATACGCATAGTCTTTTCCAATTTCCAGAGAAGCCTCAAGTACTTGATCTTCCCATGCCTAAATACACTTGCAAATTCTTAGCTTAAATATTAGAGTTGATTCAAAAGCTCAATTATTCTATTCAAGCTCTAAGGATAGTTTTCTTCAATTCCTTTGAAGCAAGTAGATGCAAAGATTTTTTGCATAACTTTAACAGTGACCTCTAGTTTCTGCCAGCTTTTCAAGAGGATTTTACAACAGCCAAAAAGGCTGAAGACCATATTCTCTTGCACAGCTTAAAGTGTGTAGGAACGAATGATAAATGGTAAAGCAAACTTAATTATTCTGGCAAACATTTAACCCGTGACAAGGGTCGGGCAAATAATTAACATGACTTTGGTTACGAAAGAAGCTTCTATAAAAATTGGAAAGATATTTTAAAAGAAATCTTATTTGTTCTCTTGAGATACATCCAGTAGGTTGGACAATCTACACAAGATGAGATAATGAAACAAACAAGTACATTCTTCAGAAGCACCAAACTCCTTAGAGGGTGACAAAAGCACAGAGCTTTTCTGAGGGCACCTTACAGCAAGACGGGAGCTTTTTATGGTTTATCATTTTCAGGGACATCCTGAAACACACTTCTCGATACAGGAGTTTCGCCACGGACACCGATAGAACCAGGATCATCTCCCTAAAACTCAATGCCCTTTCAAATTAAGTTCCAGTTAAGAGAACAGATGATACTACCACCTCTTGTATTTGCTTGCAAACAACCAAAAAACCAAATGAACGAGCTGAGGAACAGCAAGCACAGCTCCAGTCAGACATAAATGCCTATCTAAATTCTGCATGTCTAATTATTGCCTTTTAATGCGCTTTTCAGGATCCGTTAGTAAGCTTCACATTTCAAAGAAGTCACATTGATGTCATTTACTACTTATTTTCCTTTTCACATTGCCACAAATCCAGTAAAGGCATTCGAGGCCCTGATCCCCCAGAGATTTAAGCGCACGCTTAACTCGAAGCGCTCGAACTTGCCCACTGACTTCTGGCAAATTATACTCAATGATGTAAGTACGCTAGTTGGCTCTTTCACAGGAAAGCAATAAAGATAAATTCATTAATGTTTGTCTACAGCAGTGACGGTTGCCACAAAGAACAACATCAGGAAATTATTAAATGCATATTTATTGCAGAGTTTACATAACCCCTGGCATTGAGCCATCGCTACAGGAAGAAATATTGTAGAGTTGTTTCACACTTTGTGCGTGGTTCACGCTGTGCACCGAAGCTGGTAGTATCTGGAAGAAAAAACATGCTTTTATATAATTGAAACCCATATCAAAACGTGCACCCGCAGATACACACGCACATTCACAGAGTGTGTGATTTAAAAGGCTGGGTTACCTTAAATATGGTATTTCTCAACTTCCGAGAGCTTGACTTTGAACCTTGGAATATTGCTTTGATTAAAAGACTTTGGGGCTTGCTTGTTTTTCCTTCCCTCCTCTGCTGTCTAATAGGTTATACATTTACCACTGCAAAGCTAGTGTATTTGCAGTAAACCGTGCGCAGTTACCTAAGCCTTCAACCTTGCTTCAGCATTAAATCATCCAGAAAAGCAATTTATTGCTTCATATATTCCAACACCATGAACAATATCCATTAAATCTCCATCTCATATACTGACCACATTGCTTTATGCTTGGATTGCAGTCTCATATTACAGCCTTTCCGAGACAGTGGATTACCCTCTCCCTGCCAACCGGAGTCTCATGACAGCATCCTATGGCACCCGGATTCACAACACGTGCTGTGTATTCCCACCTGTGAAAAAAACTGTCCCTTGTTTTAGTATTCCTCCATCGCAAGGTGTAAACACTGAGCCCAAGTCAGTACTTGTTCTGGGAGCAGAGGAACCGCCAAATTGTTCCTTCAAGAACGACAGTGTAACCGCCTCAGAAGTTGCGATAACACCTCAGTGCTAAATCCCATATGGAACATGAATTGAAAGTCTCATAAATGTACCACGTAAAATCAATTACAATGTCAGAAGCATTTAGCTTGTTTTTTTTCCCTGAGCCTGTACATCTTGTTGAAATAAGAGCCTTCCAGTCCACTTTTAGCCAAATCTGAGTCTAATGGATATTGCTTTTTAAGACACTAAAATCACTTTTATTTCTTTCTTTGACCGTGTCGAGCAGGCTCTCATTAATGTACTGTGATTATTTTTTAGACTTTCTTCCTCCGCAACCATTGGAAACACTAATTCAGCAATTCCAGCCTTTGGTGCCGAAAGCACGGAAAGGATTTACAATAAGAAATGACTATTACATGCTCAGTGAGATAATTTTTGGCCAGTAGTTAGAAAAATCCGTCAAGCAATCCAGTACCAGCGGCTTAAAAAGGTTAGCGAGACTAGTTTCGATTTCTGCAGCGGCTCCCACCAGATTCATCGCACCTTTTTACCTGAAAGTCTAACGCCCTGATGCGGACAGGCCAACAGAACCCTAGGAGAAAAGCCACCGCGCAACTGGTATCGCGAGGACACTTCTTCCTGGGCAAATGCAGCAGGCTGAGAGTCAGGGTGTCCCACCGTCCCAAAAAAGAGGCCATAAATCTCAGCTTAGGTGACTACCACGTCGGGCATTTCAGGCAGCTTTTTCAACCTTGGAGGTTTGGGCAACCTGCCAGTAATGAAGATGTATTAATGCTTAATGCAGCTTAATGTAATAGGTGTCATGTTCATAATTTACAGAAGCTCTTTCTAAAGCATTAAATTCATTTATACTCCTTAAAAGCTACTCAATCCTCAGGGCTAAGTTAGTTTCGTTGGTGGGAGGGGGCTCTTTTTAAGGATCAAATGATATATAAATTGTTAACATATCCAAACTCATCCATTAGTGCGTGTGAAAGCAATAAATGTGCCAAAGTAGCAATAACATGATCGAGGAAAGTCATTGTGGTCATTAGGGCTGAAAGGGTTTCATTTATGGTCCCAAAGAGAATGAAGGCTATAAAATAAACCTTGGGAACCCGGGTGACCCGAAGGTTTGCCTTATTATGTTAAAATAAAACACCCGCATTTTTTGTTTCATAAACAGCGGCACATCGTACCGTCAAGTTTCACTGCCGCTTCTGCCACCGTACCCTCCCTCTGTGGTGCTGTGTCAGATTTAGAAGTTAATACGGGGCACGAACAACACGAGCCAGCAAGGCACTGAAATGCCACCCTCTCCACAGGAACCCAGAGGCACCCTGCGAGCTGTGGTGTCACCTGGGAAGGCCACATGAGGTTGGCAGCTTGAGACTCAGGAAGCTCTAGGATGCGTTGACCTGACAGGGCAGCTCACTCACTGGCGTCCGGAAAGGTTTGTGCCGCCTCCAGACAACACATTTCTGTCTCGGAACCTTCTCCAAGAGATTTCGTACCTCAGAGCATGCCTCCTTCAAAGGCGTGCGACGCTGACTACGACAGGCACGTAGCACCGAAGAGCACGGAGGAGCTCGGGGCAAGGCAGCTTTTTTTGTCTTTCGTGTGTCAGCAAGGCAAGGCAGGCCCTGACAGTGGAGATGTCTGTGCGCTGCTAGCAACAATCCAGACTTAATAGTTATCAAAACAGACCTAATCTTTCCTTGATGACAGCTGAAGCTTAGTCCAATTTTGAACCGGTGACGAAACACCTCTGGGAACCCAGGATTTGACGGTTTCGATCACTAAAGAGCTGTCAAATCCATCCTCGCAACACTGTAGTTACAGTCCCCCTAGCGTCAGAAATCACAGCGGCTGACCACATCCTAAATTACAGCACTATCTTTGTCCTGATGCAACCGTAGGTCACGTTGTAGAGCCCAGTTAGCATTGCAAATCAAAAGCTCCACGTCGATTTGCCTTTTTCCTTTTTGTTTCCAAAATGGTTTCTTTCAAACACCAACTCCCCAGCTCCGTTCCTGCCGCTCTCGAGATGTCCGGCTGGGGTCAGGCAAGTTGATCTGCAGTCCTGCTGAGAGCAGTTTGACCAGAGGCGCCCATGACAAGAGAAGGACTCCACAGAAGACTCTTCTACCTGCTCTTTGTCCACCTTGTCCTCGAGGAAGAGCGGGATCTCCTAAGGAGGGCGATCACCAGACGACAAGGAGCCGGTCAAAGACCCCGCCAGATTCCCAGCAGCAGAACACTGGCCTTCCTTTTTTGTTGTTTGCCTGGTTTTTAATCTGTGTTTCCCTCCACAACCAAGAGCTGCCTGCAGCAATGTCAGGAATCTGCATCAACCCTTTCGCCCGGCTAAATCTCTTCGTAAACAGTTGCCCGTGCATGTGTTACGGGTACATGACAGAGCTGAAGCTATGCCTCCACATGCACCACGACGAGATCAGAGAGTGTGTCTAACAACCTGTAATTAAGTCATGTCATGTAGCCAGATTCGACTTGGAGAAAAATGCCTACAGTAATTGCATTTAGTTCATCTTGTAGCATGGTCCCCATCATAACTGCTAATTCAATTGTACGTTCATTCTGCCAGCTCATTGCCATTAAGCACACATTTAATTACTTCAATAAAGGATTAATATGCAGCACACAAAAGAAAGGACATCGTGCCGTGCCAAAGCACACAGCTGCCCCACCATTTAGTGAGGAGATAAAGAAAGAATATCATTGGGCAGTATAATCCTGTAACAAATACATCATTATTAGATGAACATTCGGGACTTTTATTTTCATGCTTGTTATTCACCACTCAGCATACATATCTTTCCTTGGCACCAGAAAGAGTCATAACGTGCAAGTGACAGCTCTGCCATTGTTGTCCCAGCGATGGCACTGCTGGCCCCCCCCCTCCTCACTCCCCCCACAAGCTTGTAAGGTTGCTCTTATCTCGTCTCCAGGCGAGGGCTTACAGCAGCTACATTACAACATCCTGAGATAAGGGGCCCTGCTTGACATTATTTCTGCCTGGGCTGCAAACAACTGACAAGCATGGCAAGTATAAAAAAAGAGCGAGAGCAACAAAGGCGGCTGCCCCCCCCCCCCCCCCCGCCACGGGCTCCCCCCTCTCCCCTCAGAAGACAGCTCATCAATTCTCCAGGATGTACACAATCATTATTGTAGGGGAAACAAAGACCAGTGTCAATTGTGCAGTGTTATAAAGCAGTCCCTCAAATTAAAACCATGTACCTAACTGCATCTGATGGCAGAAGCTATTTAGCAGTGATATTTTACAGAAAGGCAATGAAAAGCAATAACTGCTTTATTTAATGTATCTGTTCAATCCAGCTGCCTTGGATGGGCCTTAATAGAAGCTGTCGATCAATGTCAGTGCCTTTGAAATAACTGCAGCAGACTGCAATAAACATGAAGGAAAGATAACTAAAGCTACTGATCAGCCTCTTGTTACCTTCCTGCACCCAGAGATTTGTCATTTGTTTGTACTGCTTATAATAGCTGGGAGCGGATGATTATCACGGGAGCACGGGGCTGCATGAGCGCGAGGGGAGGAGCGAAGCCAGTCGGGAAGAGGCACTGACCAAAAAAAAGTTCACCCGGGATACCACGAATTCGGGTGCTGCATCTCCATAAAGCGCAGATCTGTTCTCCTGCTGTTTCAGTTTGGGAAAGCTACTCCCTCGCGCTTCTCTGGCCCACAGAGGAACTTGAAAAAAAAACAAAGTGGTGGGGGCAACCCATCTCTTGCTCACCCATGACTACTTCACATCAGCAGCACCCCGAGCTCTTCTAACACAGGTGTTGCTTATGATAATTGCCAGAAACACTTACTTACATATTCAAACAGGTGCTCGAGGGGGTGACGTGGAAGCAGGTGGTATGCAAGCAGCTGCCTTTTATGGGATAAACTTCTCTGAGTCAAGCCAACCATCCCCTTGCGAGAGAAGCCCCTTGCTTGCCCGATTTGCTCAGTTTGGGAAAGCAATTCGTAATTCCCCCCTCCCCTGAACCAAGCATTTTATCCTCGGCGTCGCGCGGCAGCTACTCCTGCGGGAAGGTCAGGCAGCCAAAAAGCCCACAGCCGTTGGCACAAAGCAGCTTTCAATGGCAACAGCAGGGAGCTGAGCAGAGCGGAGCAGAGACTCCAGTGGGGCAATGGCATACGTACTTCTCCCCAGCGCTTCCAGTACACGATTGCAACAGGAGTCAAAGAAAAGATTCAGGAAGGGGCCAATACAACAGCTTAATTCAGCAGCGCAGCGGAGACAACAATCGACTTTCAGCCGATCTGGTCAACCCATTCACCTGGGGTTTGAACGACTCTTTAAAACAAGTCTGGATTATCTATTTTTCCCGGCAATGTTTTAAAGCTTCACGTTAGCGGCTTTCACAGCAACAAAATTTGTGGTCATTTTAGGTCTAGAGCCTCAACTGGCTGATTGTTATTTGTTTTGCTTCAAGAAGGCCAGGGAGAGCTCAACAGGGACCTGTAAAAATTCAGGAAAAAAACAAAAATATTTTTCCCCACTTTTTGCAGTCCATTAATTTTACTCAAAGACTTTTAAAATCTCCCTCAATATACTGAAACCTTGGTTCCTGGATTTTCACCTGCTGGCCTCCAAGAAACAGCAGGTAGAAATTTTGTATTACCAGGGAGTCTGTGACCAGCATCCCGGTATTTCGGGTAAAACATTGACAACCTATAAAAGAGTATCAGCAGAATCCAGGCTGCAATATTTGCACAACTGGACTAGGAGTTTCTCCTTTTCTCTCTGGTATCCGAATACTATCAGGGCAAAGTCTAAACTGAACTTCCATTAATTAGAGGTAAAGCTGGAAAGGTTTGTTTTGGGTCTAAGCGTAAAGATAAAAATCCTCTTCAGGAGTTTTTCCTGGCGGTTTTGTTACTTTCTAGAGAACAGATCCTCTTTTCATCTCCTCTTTTAATTACGTGGCCCTCGCTTATGCACGTGGATTCTGAGAGTATAGGAAAATAGAATCATAGAATGGTTTAGGTTGGAAGGGACTTTTTAAAGATCATCCAGTTCCAACCCCCCTGCCATGGGCAGGGACACCTCCCTCTAGACCAAGTTGCTCAAGGGGTCAAATACATGCCACCACTTCTGCTTTATAGGTAGAGAAAGTAAACCAAGCAGTAAACTGACTCCTCCAAGAGCGTGCAGGAGCTGCAGCAAAAGCAGACGGCTCCTGAATGCCAGAACCGACAACACGCACCCCCAGGACCTGCCCGTGGGTCCCCAGCAGTGCGGCAGCACTCACTGATCTGGCGTCCCGCTGTACGCTCCGGAGCATTTCATTGCAACCATCACTTAGACCGCAGCCTTTCACGGAAGGAACAGCTCACCCGCCATCACATGGTTGCAAGACGAAGGGTAGGAGGCAGCAAGGACAAAAGTTCCGCTGGCAGCTCGAGAGACAACATATGCTTAAATGTCTCAATCTGGTTGTTGCATCTGCGACATGCCCTTGCTGTCTCACTCTCAGCAGGGTGCCCTTTCCTTTCAGACCAGTGACACTACTTTCCAAAACATATTTTTTTTTTTTATAACGTATGCTTCATTCATAATATGGCACTTCACAGCTTTTAAAAGAATATTTTTTCTTGCTCTTGGCTCTACGCACGTGAAAAAGAAATGAGTAGTGAGAAGATAGATGTATCGTATCTATCTCAGTTGTCTAGGTGAAAGCCTGCTCTGAGTTTGGGCAGCAAACCATGCAGTTAATAGCTCTGCCCCTTTTCAACGCAAATACCTCCTTCTCTGAGAAAACCAGGAGGGCCATTAGACCAAACACATCATTATAATTAGTATGAGTTGGCTATTAATGTACAAACTCAAGGCATTTCATAGTCTCAATATCTACAAATGCAATTCAAAAAATTATACCAGGAAGAAAAGCGCAAAAAACCCCATGACTTGTGGCATAACTGAATGCTCTGGACAAATGCTCAGTGCTCAAATACTATTGTTTTAAGCAGAAAGTGTCTGACCCCAGCGTTTATTTTTAAGGTGCGGGGATCACGCCGCCATTGCTGCCTTTGCAAGGCCCCCATGCAGCCTGTGGAAGGTTAACGGGGCTACTCAAATGGCGAGTTTCGGTCCAAACCCTGCCCCAGACTTGTTCTAGCGGGATTCCCCCCGGGCCTCAACGGACACAATGCCTCCTGCATTTCCAAGGCACAGCTCAAAGCTCTTGACGTTCCCCTGCTCCTTTTAGGGTGGGTGCAGGGGCTGACTGTGGGAAGATGGCCTGCAAGACCTCCAGCGATCAGACCATGGCCCATGTCACCAAAAGCCGCAGTGAACTACAAGCGGGCCTCATGAGAGCTACCTGGTGGGCTTTGCTCGGTGAAGCTTTCTCTGAGCAGGCTGGTGTATACACGGCGCATGCTCTGGGACTGCAAGAACAGCCTTGCGGCACCCAACCCAGGCCCGTCCAGCCCAGGATCTGACCTCCATAGGAGGGTCCTCCCAGGATCCTAGTCCGTAGGAGAGGGTCTAGGGAATAGCACGAAGAAAGTGAAAAGTATAAGTATGCTGGGGCTTCTCCCCGGAATAGTCTCTCAGCTTCTGGTAGTGTTTGGATTAGTCATTTCCTGGACCAGGAAGCGGTTATTCTGTATTTAATAGGACAGACTACCAAGGAGTGAGATTTAGACCCTTCAAGTAAACATCTTACACAAGCACTTACTGGAAGTCGTTTGCCAACCAACAATTTTCATGACCCTCATTGACCTAGCATTTAGAAAATTAGTTACCATTATTGCGGTATATAGGAAAGAAGTCTTGAGAAGCAGGCTTTCCTCCCTGGGATCAGAGATCATTGGTTTTATCCCATTTTGGCCATTCAAAAGCCTGCAGGTGCACATCAGTAACAACAATTATATCAATCCCTTCCACCAACTGTTTTCTGTTGGACAGCCTTAGCAGTTTACAGGTATGATTCCTGTCATTCACACTCATTCTATGTACTGGATGAAGCTAAGGGAATCTCTATAACTACTTTTGAGCCGGCGTTTGCAGACAATCGCCTTGCTCACTAAGGCCTGCGGTGAGGCTGGCGGGTGTCAGCCGCTTGAATGCGTACTGATATCAAAGTGGGAAGAGAGCAAAGAACAGTGGAAGAAAGCGATGGCTTTCCATCTTTTGCCAATACAGAGGGGCCTTGAGCACCTAACGGGAGCCAACAGCATAGAATCTTCAGGGCTGGAAGGGACCTTTGAGATCGTTGAGTCCAACCAAAAAAGTGGAGCATGCCCTCCTGCTCCGCTTCCGAGATCTCCCTTCTATCCCACTCACTGCCTGAAAGGAGTGTGATGAACTGCAGCTCATCATCCTCCACGTATCTGTGTGCATATCTTCCTCATCAGGACGCGCAAATGTCAAACAATTAAATCCCAATACAGACCACACCCTGCAATTAAGCCAGTAACCCCAAACACTTGTCAAGCTGCAAAGCCAGGGCTCAGAAACACTGACTGAACACGGGGCTCCTGCCAGCGAGAGGAGCCACGTGCGCCCACCGCGGTCATACTCCCCAAAGCTCCAGGCACTGAAGTGTTTAACACCGGGGATCCAGTCTTTGCTCTACGCTCAGAGGTAATCACTGTTATCAGTCTGAAAGAAAACGGACGCTTCCCAGATGAAGAAAAAAAACCCCACAAACCGTTGCAAATTAATAGTGTGCAAAATAGTGCAGGAAAGCTACTTTGAGCCTAATTTTTACCTCCCATCTAGGGGCCAGACAGCTGTTGGCCAGCTGCATACGGCCATTGCGCCTACAGAGTCAGTCCATGGCGAGTTGGCTACGTGACCACAAGGGCCAACTGTGGGCTGGCCGGAAGAGCTTAAAATCCCTAAAATTAGCAGAAAAGCAGGCACAGTCGCCATACGCTGTTAGATCCTCTCCCGCTGCTGGGCTGCCCACTGTGCTCCCACTTCAGTCCTCATGCTGGAGAAATTAAAAGGGCGGGAAGCATGTAATTTAACACAGCAGCAAACACGTTTTCAAGGCACCATGGCTCTTTAGCCTGGGAGAACAACTTATTTCTAAGGTCTCGCAAAGGGGTTAACAAAGAAAAAGCCCCATGAAAGACACAATAGCAGCAGGTGGGTTTGAGGCAAGGCGCAAGAAGCAATTCCTGTAGCTAAATTAAGGAATGGGTGAATTTAAAGCT
Organism: Sterna hirundo; assembly: GCA_009819605.1. Lineage (NCBI taxonomy): Eukaryota > Metazoa > Chordata > Aves > Charadriiformes > Laridae > Sterna > Sterna hirundo. The sequence goes on from CM020441.1 coordinate 76,028,621, forward strand.
TAGAAATGGAGCAGGCTATAGTGAGAGACATTTAAACAGCTTCAGCTCTGCACAACATTGACATTCTTATTCTTCCCTCCCCTTTTCGTTCCAGCTTTGCACTTGTTCACTTTCAAACCAAGAGCAAAAGGGCCAGCAACATTGACATAATTTTGCTTTAACCATTTAAGTAAGAAAAAGTTGTACCAGGAGACTGAGCAAGCTACTAACATGCAAGTTTACCTGAGCTGCCTGCAGCTTCCATCCTGAATTGGCAATTGCTAGAATGCAAAATAAAGGTATTTATTTTCCACCTCAGACCCTCCAGCATCCACAATAACCCCCATCATTTGGAGCCCATCACGCAAAGATTGTCACTTACTGATCTTCTGATCCATCCCTTTCCCATTTTTGCAGCATTCGCACCTCTACTTCCTCTCCTTAAAATTCAAAGTTATTGCTTATCCTCTTATCTTCCACAGCCTCTTCTTTTGGCTGTCCTACTCACGGAAAAGTATCAACCATTCAAATGACCTCCCACACCTGCCACAACGCTGCACGAAAACTTGATTTCCCCATTGTAATTTTGCTCCTGCCCCTCTTTTTGTGCAGCTCCACAGAGGGTACCATCATCCTCAGCAGCTGACATAATTAGAGCAACACCCCTTTAACCATCACGACACGGCAAAGTCCTAACATCACGACTCCTTTCTTGCCACTATAGTTTTATACCCTAGGTACCGGTTCCCTGGAGAAAGTATTGTTTTCATGTTTCTGTTTGTCAAGAGCCCCACGCTTCAAAGGTAGAAGTCACAATATTTTGAGAGCCAGAATTGCCGTCCACCAGCGCTTGCTTAAGCGCTTAGCAGAGCGCATACATTAAATTCAGATTTCAGCTATAGCAGTCGTTTCAAGATAAGCTTTGTTTTGGACAGCAGTACAAGTGGGGCCTCACTGCAAGTTCAAGCGTGCGTTTGGGTTTTTCTGACAGCAGCAAGACAAAAATACCTGGGAAGCAGCTTTAAGCAGAACAAAGATAATGTTTTTTTCCAGGTACAACTGCTAAGGCTGTCGCACCTCCTCCAGCCTCTCTGAAAACACTGCTGGCCATTCCTACCGTATCACGCGGTGACTTTGTAACGTAGACAAATGTCCACTGGAGATTAGCCTGAGTTCACTAACCTCATTTCCACTTGTGACCCAAACCTGAATTGATCCTACTGTCCCATGGGGTGAAAGGCTAGCATACTGCATTAACCCAAAGAAATGGAGATTATTTTTTCCAATCGTCTCTTGCTTGTTCAAGTTTTTATGATTAACATGCAGCCTCTGTTCCTCTTGTTGGCCAAGGCATCACATAAATAGGTTTTGCTTTCCTCTTTTTCGGAGATTGATAGTTCAGACTTGGCCATGTTCCCCAGCATTATGACGCTTTCCTCCACCCCATGAATGCTGCAGGCTCACAACTGGAAAACGAGATCTTTCTGTTCAGTCTGTCCAAAAGTGTACAGCACTACCACTGCATAACGCCTCGTGCCACCTTTTAATTCTACACAAACAGCCAAAGTACAGCAATGAAGTATTGCAAGAAGCGCTTCTATACCACACGTGGAGCAGAACGCATGCGCTCTTGGAGGAACAGGGTTCCTCTGCGTCTTCCACAAATGCTACTCCCTGGGCATTTTCCTCCCTTTTAGAGGCTGGACTGCAAAGTCACAACTGCCTTCCACTTAATCCGGCTCTTTCATTAAGCAAGCCAGTGTGCGATCCACCTTTTAGATAAGAACCCATTTCTTCATTGCACCGGACAAGCAGAAGAAAAAGTGAGCCCACTACCACCAGACATTATGCGCTGTTTGATACGGTTTCTAGTTTTCTAAATCACTAGTAGAAAACACGACTTCTGAAAGTACCCACTACATAGACGCACTGTGAACGGCTAATATACAAAAGGCACTGATGCTGCTTCGTAAGACTAAAACTACACACTTGGCCGTTCAAGACAAGTCAGGGACAAAGACAATACAGGTGTGTAACACTCACATCTCTAGCAGGCGTCTCACACCTACATAAGCAGTAACACCGCTTTTTACACCACGTCACAGGAGAGCGAGGAAACAACTCGTGGGCAACCTGGATACGAGGGTTTATACAAGAACCCGAGTCCAAATGAGTAAAGATGGACAGGTTACAAAGAAGTTTTCTTTTCTTTATTTCCTTCTCCTTTTTGCCACATGTCTTTGCATATAAAAGGAGCCCAAGGAAACAGGTTAGTAGATTTTCCCATCTCTGATAAAGCCATTGGAATAGTCACAAACTGCATGCATCTCTCAATCTCCCTGTATTACTTTAATAATAACTATCCTTTAAATCAGGGGTTCACAAAGTTATTTGCAGTGTGACCTGCATCAGTGGAGCATCTAAATACATACACAGCTTGTGGGATGCTCTAAGGCTGTGTCGAGCAACCTAGGAGACTCTGCTGTACTTTGTGATCAAACAAGTCACCTCTGTCAGCCTGGGAGTAAGGAAACAAAAGACGAGCACTCTTCATACGAGACAACAAGGATTAGATTTGCTATACACGATCACATCCACTTTCCACAGCAGGCTAGGCTTTGGGGTGTTTACCCTACAGAGGGCTAGAAAAGAAATACACCACAGGACAGAGACAGACAGGAGGCCCAGGCCAACTTTGCACGTCCCTTATTCTGTGTATACAGCTTAGTTAAGGCTTCCCTTATGCAAGAGGATAGAACCCTGCAATTCATTTCGTAGCACTCGGCTTTCTCCTCTCAGAACTTTCACATCCCTGAGATAAGTCTAAATGCAAAGGCTCTTGCACAGAGTAAACTGTATTAAAGCAAAGGCAACAAATCACGAATATTAGACAAGGAACGATAATATAAATTTACCAGTACCTCTGGAGATGTAAGTAGAGTAGTCCCAAGGGGTGAACTAAGAATAGCATCAAAGAGCTTGGCTAGGGTTATTGTCTTTAATGGACAAAATTGAATTGACCGCATACTGTCTGTAGTTAATGGCAAAAGTAAATTTACAGCAAATGACGCCGCGGTATGGTCAAAAATTGGTGCAATTGGCTACTGACAAGTCAATGACAGGCTGGCCACAGGACACCACTAATGCAAAGACAAGCATTTAGAGAGTTCCGAAGCTGCAGAACAGCAACACCACAGCAAAACGCTCTTCAGGGACGACAGCAATATCCAAAGCTGTGTATTTAGCAAGTTTTGTGTATTTTGCTGGAAAACTACCTACAGAACAAAGCACCGCCTTTCAAAAAAAGAGATTAATCGGAGCTCTCAATTTTAGTTTTGTTGCATTTTACTCTAAGCTGACTGTTTGGAAATGTTTTTGTTTTGCTTCATTGGAGAGCTACACAAACACAACAAAACACTACACAAGCTTCTGTTCCTTCATTTGAAAAACAGTGTATGTTCATAAGTAATTCAGATGGGCTGCAACCAGCAACACCACAGTTACGTGCAAGTTGCCAGAGGTTGATACAGAGTTTTGAACTCTAATGGACCCATTAAACTAATTGTTAACACTCACTAAAGGGTTGTATGTGAAATCTGTGGGCTTAAGTGGTACAAGAAGCTAGGGGTTACCCTATTAGAAGTAAAAAACCTCTTATGCTGACTGTCTCTGAAGGTTCGGTGGGTCATCACACCTCCCTAAGCCTCTCTGTAAAAATACAGCAAGTCTGAATTCAGTGACTTATGTACTCCCATCAGGTACCTATTGTTTCCACAGCATCAAGGCTTCCAAAAAATAAAAAAAAAAAAAAAAAAAAAAAGGTTTTCTCAAAGCCTATTAAATTCTTTCTTTCTACTGAAGCAAGTACCGGTCTGTGCAGGGGCCTCCTCTGCCACTACAGCCCCTCCGGTGGAGACGTACAAGAGACCGCCACATGAGCAATCAGGCGGCAGAAGCGATCTCCCCCAGCGCGGATTGCCAGCTGCAACTCAGACCTCAGGAAAAGCTACACGCAGAGGCACAGAATAGGTGGGGGAACTGATGGGGGGGCACAGCTGATTAAAGCCTGGAGGAATAAAATGAGGTTATATTTAAGGTCGTGCATCACATGGAGGGTTCTACTGAATTATTGACAATGAAAGGCACTTTAATTGCAGTGCTTAAAAGCTCTCAACTTAAAACAGCCAGGAAATAACCTCTCTCCCTTCACATTGTTTTGCTTTTCCTCACATACTCTATAGACCTTTGGTAGTTACCCTTAACTAACTTTTCACAAAGTTTCCATTTCAGTTGTATCTTATCAGCTTATGTCTTGGACCTAATTTTTGCACCCCGTGAAAACCAAATCCTGAAAAGGTGCAAACTTGGCACTATGTAAAAATCAGATGATTTACAGAGCACAAAGATTTGGCCCTAAAAGCTTTCTCTTCATACTTAACATTGCCATCTCCACTTTTTCAGTGGAGTTACAGAATCATAAAATCATAGAATCTTCATGGTTGGAAAGGACCTTTGAGATCATCGAGTCCAACCATACACACACACAAAAAAACAACCAAACCAAAAAAACCCCCAAACCAACAAAAAAACCCAAAACAAAACAAAAAAACAACCAAAAAACCGCAACAACCTACAATCTCTGCCACTAGAGCATGCCCTGAAGTGCCACATCTAGACGTTTCTTAAACACCTCCAGGGATGGTGACTCAACCCCCTCCCTGGGCAGGCTGTTCCAGTGCCTGACCACTCGTTCAGTAAAGTCATTCTTCCTAATATCCAATCTAAACCTCCCCTGCCGCAGCTTCAGGCCATTTCCTCTGGTCCTGTCATTATCCACCTGGGAGAAGAGGCCAACCCCCACCTTTCTACACCCTCCTTTCAGGTAGCTGTAGAGGGCAATGAGGTCTCCCCTCAGCCTCCTCTTCTCCAAGCTAAACATGCCCAGCTCCCTCAGCCTCTCCTCATATGACCTGGTCTCCAGACCCCTCACCAGCCTGGTAGCTCTCCTCTGGACACGCTCCAGCACCTCAACGTCCCTCTTGTACAGAGGGACACACAAGATTTAATTTATGCACACACAAGATTTAAGCTCCACACTTAAAATAGCCACCAGCTTTAACCAACCTCTACATACACCGCCTGTATCTTCAGGCCATACTCTGTAGAATATCGGAGCTGTTTTCACTAGAGGGGAAGTCACTACAATAATACAATTAAACAAAAAGTCATAGCAGCTTGGTACCCGCAGCTCTTGCTGAGAGCAAGAGCTTACTAGATCGCTTTGGAAAAGGTGACCTCTAGTAAAAGGTGACCTCTTACTTACTAGATCACCTTGGAAAGCCACTTAAGGCCATCCAGGGAAGTTGAAGTTCTAGCTGCAATCTCTAATACGTCGTTCCAGCCACCACAACCTCTGAGGAATGTAGTTAGTGTCAAAGATTTAATGCTTTTTCACATTAGTGATGTCAGCACAAAATGGCTATCTTCTCTGAATAATTTATCTCCACGCTGCATAATTTTCTTATCTCTTTTTCCCTTTTGGCTTTTTACTGTAGATGTGAAGGCAATTGGCTGTTAGTCCTCAAAAAAAACCCCTATGAAGCATCCTTCCCATCAATCAATTAAAAAACACTTACCTTACACTCAACATGATTTATTTCTTGTTAATACAATTGTCTCACTATATCCTTCTATTATTATACCCTTAATTCCATTAGCCATTCACTTAATGCTCTCTTTAAAGCTGACCCCAGTCTGGGGAGAACAGAAAGAAAAGTTCGTCTAATAGTGGCAATGCCAATAAAATTCTGAAGCTCTTCTCTTAAAATCCTGTAGGTCACAGGAAAGACAGGTCCAGAACATATCCTGCTTGCTCTACAGGAGAACATTTATTTTTCATTCATTTTCAACTAAATGGTTCGCTGGCTCCAAGCTATTTGTATTTTCATATTTCACTATCTGCTGTACTCTTCCTACATGGCAACTTTGGCAGAAAAGAGAACTCTTTACCCCTTCCTCCTCTAACAAATAAAACTCTGGCTTGCAGAAAGGTGAGGCTAACGGAGCACCTCATCACAGCTCTCATGGCAGAGTGCCTGGTCACATACTTCTCGACGAGCCAACATTCCCATTAAAGCCTTGGCGATCGTTGGCTGAGAAACATCGGCTTATTCCTCAGGTGAAGTTAGAGGCTGTCACCCTCCTGCCCACCAGGCAATGCTTATTAAGGCAACGCATTCACAGCTGGGAGGGTGCTTTGATAAAATACTTAACTACAGAATCCTTGACAGGCGAGACTGGGGTTACCCAAGTATGTTCCTTACATGACTGACAGCATCCTCTGTCAAATAAAGTTCACAGCTTTTAAGAGGTATGTAACCATCAGATCAATTCTTGGGCACAAGAGAGTTTGCCAGGGCCTCAACCCCAAAAGACAAATCCATCGGTAACAGGTTGCTAGTTTGCTTTCCTGACACCTCCCCCCCAAGGCTGTTTTCTACATCCAGGTAAAGATTTGGCCGAGCCTGCCTCCCTGAGCACAGGGAAAAGTTAGTAAACATCACAGCATCAGTCCTGAAGGCAGTTCTCACTGCTTGCTGCAGCACCCAGTGACAGGACTGAATTTTCTTCTCCACTGGAAATCGGATATGCTGTTCCATGTACCCAATAATATTATTCTAGAGATATTCAAAACCCTGCGCCCACTTTGTGATCACGATACAGTTACAATGCCGCTTAGATTAAATGAAAAACAAAGCTAATATCACTGCTTAACTAATGAGATTCAAATTGCACCCGAATACACACGCAGTCTGAACCTGACTGTTCGGGCACCAAAGATGTACATTGGCGCTGCCATATACATCTCCATGGAATAGCCACGTCTAGCTAGTAACGTCTGGATCCTTTCATCCAGTATCCCTGACAGACCATCAGGCACAAGGGTCATCACACTGGTGACACCAGCCACAGCTTCCACTTCCTAGGCAATAAAGCTCTCAAAGCAGAAGGCAGACCACCTTTTCTCATGGTGAATTGTCACCTTGGCATGAATCGTCACATGCGGCATACCAGAATCCTCCTTGATCAGCTCAGTACAACAAAATGCAGTTCATCTGGGCAGCTCCTAGTTCATACCGACAGAGTCAGGCCTGAAAACTCACAAATACAGCACACTGTGTTCCACCTGCTGACCAGCAGTAGGCACGATCAAAGCTTGAAGGACCTTTAGGAAAATCTGAAAAAAACACGAATTCTTATGGATTGATTGTTTCAAGATCATTATGCTTTCTTAACAGCTTCCAGGCAATTAGTTTTTCCTCCGTGTCTGGACTCTCTCCCTCAGTTTTGTTTTTAATTAGAGTAATATTATTAAGACTATGAAAAATGTCCTACCTTCCTCAGTGCACGCTCACACAGAGGTGGATCTGCACCAAGGGATTTGTATTTGGATGCTACACTGCTATTAGTGGAGATTGGGATCTCAGATTTTGGCTCAATCCCTTCAGGCAGAGGCCCAATGGCAGGCTTCAAGTGCTGAATCCTGAATCCTTCCATTGCACACAAGACCTTCATTCATACCGTTGCCACAAAGCCCAAAGCAGTTTGCAAGCTGCGCGTAGTATATCTTTATTTTCTCTCCGTTTTTTCGGTACGTAACAAGGAGCGTTAATTCTTGTGCATTCACAAGCACAGCATGCATTACATGAGCTTATCTGAAGCCAAGTCCGTAGGACGGGATAAGATCGTGCTCCCATCTCCAGGGGAACCACAACGTCAACTCTTGCCCATCACAGCATCATGGTGATACTGTGCAAAGCTAAAGGAGGAGAAAGATACAGCTATACTGAGCACAAAAGTAGTAATCTCCCACAAAAGGTACACGTGCTATCAGGAGACAAGCCATCCTCAACGAAGCACGATGTGCCCAAGCAAGAGCTGCCCTCAGAGGTTCATCTTCTCTAATCACTTTCTTCGTTCTACCTGTACCATCAGAAATGTAACTGGTGTTGCCAGTAAAAACATACAGGTTTCAATTTTTGGTGTCATTTTTTATGATGTGCTTTTTATTACGATCGTGATCATTGACAGCAAGTCAAGAGCAGAATGCTTTTCTTGGTTTAGGGTAGTGCTCTGCATATTTAGCAGCTTTCAAAAAAAAAACAAAACCCAAAACGATGCGAAGCAAATGTCTCTCACGACACTTACAAAAGCTTCAAGGCATTTAACTACTAAGCAGAACACACAATAACATGAGCACCTTACCACAGAGCTTCCATTAGCATCGGTATCCGTCAGCTGAACCCTACACGTCGCACTGGATTTTCCTTTACCTTGGGAGTTTCCTCCTCATTCTCCGCTGAAAATTCCTTACTGTAACACAGTCTGTTTCATGGAGCCAACTAACAGCGGAAAGTGTGCGTATGCATGTCTCTCCTCACATCTGGTACGTGTGACAGTCCTGTAGGTATGTTCTGCTACACCTTGTTGGCATGTTAGGCAGCCCCAAAGTGGTCACAAAATAAATGGAATTCCAATTTGTTATTGATTTACTTTCAAACTTAATAAATGGCCCTAGTGTTGATAATTACCAAACTTTTGTCCAAATAAAACCATGACACTTCATAAATATCCAATAGAGCTAGGTCTACACGTGTCCCATTTTCCCCAGTATTTATAAATATATACCTTTAACACTGAATCTTCTGTTAGGAAATGTCATCTCGGTCATACCCAGATGTTTGATTTTAAACATGAATCTTTCCTGCTTTGACTAATTCAAACAAACATCCCTCTTACTGTAGGCCCCACACATAAACAACGCTCTACCACATGCATTCCTATTAGAAGTTACAGAAATAAAAGATGAAAAAAAAAAAAATAAAAAAAATATCCATCCCCGTGGTAATCCAACTGCTCTACTGGCCTCTATCATAGACTAACCCTATGCCAGCCAGATCAGGATACCTACCGAGTTGGGGAAGCGATGAGCTGCATCACTAAAGAGACAGCTACTCATCTAATATATCACACAGGAATGTTTTGTGCCGGGTAAGCGACTCAAATTTTCCCTTGTTCTATTTAGTTTCGTTATTTCTCAAGAGTCCACAAAGCAATTCTCTCTTGTCCTAGGTGTCCATAACACTCCTTGGGTACTTAAAGGTTGGACCCTGCCCCCTCTGCATGCCCAGAGGGCACGAAGCCCCACAGTCTAAAGCCCGAGCTTTAGCTTGGTTTTGAGGTCTAGCTCATGTGGAAAGAAGCGCTTCTGCCATCTGCTCCTTTCAGCTAGTCCAAGAAGAAAGACGAAGTTCCAAACCACACAGGTGGATACCACCACTGGGATATGTGCTAGGGTAGGCAGACCCCTGAAGGCTGCTGCTGCCTCCCCTTCTCTGCAAGGAAAGCCTGTCCTTTGGCCGCTATTAAACCCCAGACCTCTCAGGCTAATAAACACGGGAACTGGGCTGATCTTTGTACAGCCTGCCTGTGGCGCTTCATTGTTTAGACTGAACCGTTTTAACAGTAGGGGGAAAAACTTTAGATGTGTGGTGAAGAGGAAAGGGTACAGGAAAAAAAAAAAAAGGGTAGTTTCTTTCCACACAACATGAGACTTTCCTGTACTATCACAGTGAAATGAAAAGGCATTTCTTCTGCCCTGATCAGTCATAACATTTAAACCACGGAGCTAGCCATGAAATCCTATGCATCATTTGGATCTTTGATGCTGAACTGACTTCATAGTAAAAATGTCTTGGCAGGGCTAAAGCACCTGCTGTCAAAGGGAAACACTGATTAAAGGAGTGGGGTTTTTTTAAAGGGTTCTTGTTCACTTTCACAAAACTGCGTTACGATAATTCCCCATTCACAGCTCTGATGAGTAATTAATTATTCCTGCAGTGTGGTTAGAGAACTGCTACTCAACATCCTCATTAAAACCCTTATGTATTTCTCTTGCATTTGCCTTTCAGTTATTATCAATCACAACAATTCATGTATAAATACACACTTTCCTCCTTGATGACTATCCCTCTTTCTCCTGCCTGATTCATTCAGTAAGGCCACAGTTCAATGCTTTTGAGGCCACAATGGCCTCTATAGGAATTAAGTCTGACGTCAGAAATACTGAATTGTGGCTTCAGTGAATGAATTAAACGGGGGCGGGGAAGGTGGGGGGGGAAGAATATCACACTGAATATCGTCGAGAGTGCTCCTACTCACATAGCCAATGGCAACCTGTTTACTACGGAATGAGATAAGGACCTCGCTTTAAGAAGAGCCATTTCGGACAAGTTCTTTTGCCATTGCTTTAAGAAGCAGAAGCAGAGCGTAGTTATACACACAGCACTGCTTTCTGTTCATTGTGTCAGGGTGGGATCTCCTTACCAGCAGGAGAAGCTATTAGGTTTTGTTCGGTTCACCTGTAGCTGAATAGGGTCAAAACCTACACACACTGCCCAGGAGACAGTCTTTACTTTCTGAAGATAAATACGTTCAAAGATGATGCAGCTGATTACTGTAAATGAAAATGTTGCTGAGCACCAGGGTCATTTCCAGTGGTCTGAAATAAAAAATAAGCTTGTTGGTGCTCAATTGGTTGTCTCAGTTATCAACTTCTTACTGAGAGAAGGCTGGGAGAGAAAAGCCAATGTTACCACCTACTTTAGAAAGCTATACCAGGATTCACGGACCTTCAAAGGAATAAATATTAGCAGTAAAGTTCATTCAGGTTCCCTCTACCTGAGGCAGTGGCAACGGAAAAGCATACTGATGAAGCAAAGGAGAGAAGAAAGTCTAATACAGCCCCCATTTAAAGAGCAAAACACTATGGGTTTCAGATGCTCCAGTTCCCATGCAAACACTTAAGGTCCATTCCCTAACTGAAAGGGGAAAAAAAAGCCCAGCTTGAAGAACTGAATCTGGATACAAAACATTATCTGGAAAAGTCTTCTCCCTTTCCATTAACACTACAAAAAGGCCTGGTAATACATACACTATGAAACGGTGCCCCTCTGAGGCACGTAAGAAGATGTATGTGCACTTGTCCTACTCTTTGCATAAAGACATCCGTTGCCAGCGTGAAATACACTGGAAAAAGCCCCCCATGAACTGTGCCTCCTTCCCAAGGGCTGTCGGTTTCAGACAACAGCTCTCAGCAAGGGAACAACTGCAGTGCTAATGAAACACTACGGGAGCAGCAAAATCACGTGATTCACTTTGCCGAGAGAAAAACAGTCAAATTGCGAGGATGAAAGACTCAAACCTTGAGGTTTAATTAAACTTGGTAAACACACAATTATTCAGCGTGTCTTCATTATAAACATGGCTGCAGTCAGTGAACTCCGGCTTAGGGCATTACTTTGTTGACGAAGAGGATATTGTAGAAAGGGGTCAGCTCAGCAGTAACGAATCTTTATTTCACCAGTGCTAAGCAAGAATTGAGATAACGTTACATCCAGAGGGCAGACGTGGAAGGGACAGTTAAGAATAAAAAAGCACAAGAGAATCCACACGGCAGCCCAGGGTTTACACAAATCACACCGCTTGTGCACCTTTGGCATTAGGATGGCACGTATCCCCTTGGAGAGCCACCATCCCATCGTGAGTTAAATTCTCATGGAGCGGATCATTAAGTTTTCCTAATATCTTGTCCTATGATTAGTAACAATTTTTTCATTTGGTTATTACCGCCTCAATTGACTCTTCACTAAATGTTTAAACTGCTTTATAAAGATAGCAAGGATTAAAAATACCCTTGGATGGTCAGGTAACCTTATCTTCTACATTGAAGAATAAGCACATCAGTTATTCAGACAGACAGGAGAAGCGCGTTGCATCAGTGTCAGGGCAGACTGGGTTGAGATCCACCCACCATACAGCAATTTAACTTGCGTGAATTTAGGGACAGAGAAAGACGCAAGATACTCCATGGCAGCAAAGCGTTACTGGCACTGAGTGCAGGAGCGAAGCCCGACGCTCAGCACAGTTGCTTTCTAGTGATATCCCCTGCACTCACAATCATATTTACCTTTTCCAAAGAAGATGCCACAGCCATCGCATTTACCAACAGATAAACTGATTTCTCTAACATACCGCTTGAGAAGTTTCTTTTCTACTTTGTCCAAAAACTGTACAAATGCAGCATCTTAATAACTCTTAAACACCCTTTGAAATGTTTAGGACGCACATTCAGCAAGAGCAAAACCAGCATGTTACAGGTCACTCAGAAAAATTCCTTTCAGCACCGTAAGTATATCAACCAAAATCTCTACATCAGCGTAAGTTAGCCAAAAATACAAGCAGTGAATTCGAAGGGGAGGTATGCTGTGCTGTAAAACCCATCGGTTCACAAGCCCTTCCACAAGAGGTAAACCCTTTGATTCCTAGTAAGTCACTTAAAGATGAGAGTTAATAATTCAGTCTCAAATTGCTCTCAATATTACTGAACTTGCAACATTCAAAAACGAAATATCTATCCAAAAAGAAGCACGAAGGTTTAAAACAGTAGAAAAGCAGTTTACTTCTCTCATCTTCTATTTTTCAAACCCTAGAGAAAAAAAAAACAAAAACAAAACCACAATTACTTAGCTTTGAAGCTTTTCCTCAAGAATCACATGGTTATAACTTTTTGATAAGTGAAATCTGAGTTTAACACTGCTTTTCAAATCCACTTTGTTACTTCAGCATTATGGAACGCATCCAGCATTAGAAAATTTGCAATGAGTCACCAATACTTAGCAACATTTGGATTTAAAAAAAAAAAAAATCACTTTTTCAAAATCAAATCTGAAGTTGTAACTGAACTGTAAAGGGACCCTACATAATACGCTGTTAAACTCATCCAAACTAACCAGCAGTATAAGCAACAAAATCCTAGATACGGTTTCTCTATATAACACACTTTCTGGCCATGCAAGATCCCACTAAGCACAACTATTTGTTATCTTCCTACGCAGAAGGAAAAAGTCAAAGCTACAGGAGTAAAACCGACCAACAACAAAATTCAACTATCCAGGCGTTTTCCCAACAGGGAAATTGTTTGTTTAATGGAGTGGGTGGCTTCCACTGCTCTCTCTCAGTAACTTGAAGAGTGACAGTCTTCGTGGCCAAGAAGGCTGACGGCACAGACCTACTTGCCCGTTTGCGCCATGGGTGCGTGCATCCCTGTTCTTTGAGGGAAATGCCTCTTAGGATATCCAAGTACACAAAATATCAAGCTGCACCTACAAATCAATAAGCAGACCATTGCTATTGGATTTTATTTACAAGGTAAATAACCATAACCTGGTCAAACATGCAAGATCGTAGGAAAACAGCGAAAATGTTTACTTTATGAAATAGGCAAGCAATCCACATAGGATATTCTTAAGACATTCCCTCTTAAAGTGAGTACTATTTATTAGCACACAGCTTTCATCAGATATTTCAGTCCGAGGAAGTCTCGGTCATCATCCTCACTGGCTGAGCAGCAGGTAACAGAAATAGAGACTGGTGCATCACAGGGTAGAGACCGGAGCACAGAGCGGCCCGGTAAACTCTGACTCTCCAATGGTCAATGCACAGGGCACTTCTCAGGCCATCACTAGGACAGCCTTAGAGGTTCCCTTCAGCCTGTTTTTTCCTTTGGTTTTCCTAGGTGGCGGGGGTGGTGGGGTGTGTAATTACTCTAAAGATGGGCTGTCAGAGTTGTTCTCTTTAAAAACTGCTTGCTTACTTTTCCTGCTTACTTACCTGAAAGTAAAAGGAGCATGCGCCATCTTCTTATGCATCTGAGCAGATTCCAGGCTAAGCTCCTAAGACGCAGGACACCAGCTGTATTGGCTCCTCCTCTGTCCCTACATACATGGGATGTGCCCAGGCATGTGCCCAGGTGGCCAAGAAGGCCAAAAGCATTCTGGCTTGTATCAGGAATAGCGTGGCCAGCAGGAGCAGGGAAGTGATGGTGCCTCTGTACTCGGCACTGGTGAGGCCTCACCTCGAGTGCTGTGTTCAGTTCTGGGCCCCGCTGTACAAGAGGGACATTGAGGTGCTGGAGCGTGTCCAGAGGAGAGCTACCAGGCTGGTGAGGGGTCTGGAGACCAGGTCATATGAGGAGAGGCTGAGGGAGCTGGGCATGTTTAGCTTGGAGAAGAGGAGGCTGAGGGGAGACCTCACTGCCCTCTACAACCACCTGAAGGGAGGGTGTAGAGAGGTGGGGGTTGGCCTCTTCTCCCAGGTGGATAATGACAGGACCAGAGGAAATGGTCTGAAGTTGCGGCAGGGGAGGTTTAGATTGGATATTAGGAAGAATGACTTTACTGAAGGAGTGGTCAGGCACTGGAACAGCCTGCCCAGGGAGGGGGTTGAGTCACCATCCCTGGAGGTGTTTAAGAAACGTCTAGATGTGGCACTTCAGGGCATGCTCTAGTGGCAGAGATTGTAGGTTGGTTGGTTGAGGGATTTTTCTTTTTTTGGTGTGTGTACGGTTGGACTCAATGATCTCAAAGGTCCTTTCCAACCATGAAGATTCTCTGACATTCAGGTATACGTACATTCCCTACATACTCCCTTTTTCAGTCAGAAATTCTGCCAAAGAAATAATCTCTAGTTAATAAAACGTGAGGAAGGCCCTATCATTTGCAGCACAAGCTTAGACAAAGCGACAGACCCTTAGGATAGTCACAAACTGCGCTGGAAATTGAACATAATGAAGACAATCAGTGACAGCATTTTGTAGCTAGCTTTCCCAAGAGGTGGAGCTCCCTGGGAGCACTGTGCAAGCAAAGGAGATCTTACCCACGGCTCTCCTTGGGCCTGAAGACTACACGCTGGTGCGATGAAACGTACAGGCTACACTAGGTCAAACTGAATCAAGGCAACAAGAAGTGTCTCTGTTACCACACACGGCATAAAAACGCCATTTAGAAGCTATTCAAAAGCGTCATGTAAACAAAAGCGTTAGTCCAGTTCACAAATAATAAATGGCACCTGTACCCCCGCCTGAAGCTGTGTTAGCGGTTTCAGTAGAGAAAAGGCATTGTAGTAACGGGCCTAAGGAACCTACAGCAACTTTCACAACAGGATGACTGCCCCGGAATTGCTCCACGTGACTGAAAAAGCTCAGTCTAGATTAACTAGCAGAGACGCTTGAACCAAAGCTGTGGCTGCACAGTCTTTGTGTGACAGCTCCTCAAACACACGTTTTGAATGCTACTTACATTTGTCTCCTTTATCAAGCTTAAATAAAACATAAAAGCTCCAGGAATTCAACAATGACGAACATCACCTATGAGATTCTAAATATTTTTACCTTTTGTTAACTCAACAGAAAATTACGTTAGCAAAACAAATATATTTGGCAGTACCTGTTAGAGCAGCAGGAGCACGGCTGCGCACACCCCAGGGTCAGGCAGTCCGGGAGCCAGAGAAGACCACGGCACTCAAAAGAAGAGAGGAGAGCAGGTTGGTGACAGCAACTAAGGTCCCAAGCCCATGGGCAGAGATTATGAGGTCGGGGCAGGTGAGCCTGCTCAGGGCAATTAAGGCTCCCAGGTGTGCTCAGGGCAATTAAGGCTCCCAGGTGTGCTCAGGGCCTGCCCGAGCTTTGCTCAGACACAAACCGTCAAATTAATCCCAGCTGTTCTTTGAGTGAGTCCCTGCTACCAGGCTGGAGGGGAACTGAAGTCAGTCACTTAAAACGTGTCCAAAAAATCACTATCTAAAAGCGTCGCTTCACTGACACTAAAAGGCACCTGGACAGCTAGGAGAGGCACGGACATCTAAATTTTGTAGAGATGAATCCCTCCCAGTGACACGTATGCTATAGAGAATGCTAGTCCAGCCTCAGGAACAAACAAGGAAGACAGCTGGACCTTGAACTGTCTGAGAACCCGTTTGTTTCTTACGTGTTTCTGTATGTTTTTAAAAGCATTTTCCTTCTTCCGGAAGCTGCTGTTTCCATAGGGCCCATGCAGTGCCATAAGGAAAACCCTGTGAGGTTGTTTCTGAGTACAAACAATATTTTCACAGGTTTTGCCCAACAGCTTCTACTTTTGCGGACCCACAAAACAGCTGGGCTGAGAGCCATTTTTTTGGAGCATGGGCATTTAGCAAGAAATTATTCCAAAAATACATATTCTTGTCATTTTGTCCTGACTTCAAATACACAGCGTGGTTCATCCATGCTAGGAAGGCTCCCTGTTTTGAACTGAACAAAATT